>WTXH01000260.1:0-44545 GCA_022376555.1 Russula compacta
CCTTTTACCACCAGATGATGGCACCCCTCCTATGTACTCTCAACTATATATTCTTGATGCAGAGACAGCCTTAAGACATCATTAAGATAATCACTGAAATAATAGGCTAGATTCCAATACTTTGTGCACTCTTCAGGATATGCTCTATCACCTTCATCCTAGAGTTCACATATTTAAACAGGCTTTTAAGATGACCAGAAATCTCCCTCTTGAACAGCAATGTAGGATTGCCCTTTATTTGGACCCCTCTACTGATAGATGTTGCTATCAACTCCCTGATGTATTTGTGCAAGAGGTGGCTATACTTTTGCTAGGTAATGAAGATTAGCCCACTGGCATTCAGGACATTATTTTGTATTACAAACATGGCCCTCCATTGCAAAGGATCTCTGACATCAATCTTTTATATCTATCTTTGTGCTATGTCCTTCTCTTTCCTACTAGCCAGCTTGGTTAGTTTGTTAAGCTGCCTTACCATCCAACTAAAGAGGATGATCCTAATTGTAGGGAGAAGTATATGACCATGATTGAGTATTATCACTATTGCCTCCATATCTACCCTCTTCAGTATGAGTCTAACCACCTTTTCCTCTCTGGCAAGCTTTTTCAAGAGTTTGTTTGTGAGATATGGGCTGTTGCAGAGCAAAATCACCTTAGCTCTCTCAAATATAACCAGAAAAAGCTACACTTAGAGATCTATAAAGGCTTGGTAGATGCTATGACTGCCAATGCTAATGCCAGTGTTAAGGAGTTAGGAAAAAGATTCATCCTGCCTTCTAGCTTCTCTGGGAGCACAATAAGCATGTAGCAACATCTTCAGGATGCCTTGGCCATCAATTGCTTCTCTGGTGGTAGAGATCTCTTTATTACCATGACTGCCAACCCTGCCTGGCCTGAGATTCAAGGTGCACTTCTTCATGGCCAATCTGCTTCTGATTGCCTTGACTTGGTAGTGTGTGTCTTTTATATGAAGCTGCAAGCCCTTATCAAAGACATTAAGAAGGGTATTCTGGGTGACATCAATGCTTACCTCTACATCATTGGATTTTAGAAGTGTGGCCTTCTGTCACAGAGTGGCTTGCATGGGGGCAAGAGAACCACTGATGACATGTGAAGGCTGCATTTGACCCCTAGGGCTGGTAGACCAGTCTAGACCTGGGGTTGGTAAGATACTGGTTGGACTTTTGGACTTTCCTAGTAGCTAGTATCTTAGGATAGTCAGCGTGATTTGTAGTGCCTGAGTCAGCATCAGTAAGCATCTCAGTCAGCAGAAGTCACAGTTAGTCAGCCAGAGTCAGGGCCAATTAACTGGAGTTACTAGGATTTAGAAGTAGTCAC
Source organism: Russula compacta (assembly GCA_022376555.1). NCBI lineage: Eukaryota > Fungi > Basidiomycota > Agaricomycetes > Russulales > Russulaceae > Russula > Russula compacta. The sequence continues at coordinate 1,339 of WTXH01000260.1, forward strand.
AAGGTGTATAGTAGTATTTGTATGCATGCGCGTGCAGAGATGAGACTCTAAGTCGAGTCTCCTTGTCCAATAGGAGTAGTGACTATCATTCTATTGCCTCTAGGAGAAGCTGTGGCTTGTTTCGCTCTCCTGAGATTTCTGTGCTTCCTTCTCTGTGTACCACATGCTGCTGGTACTCCATACATCTGCCCAAGTTCTAGCACAATCAACAAGTCACTTGGTAGTGGCAACAGCTATTTTCCACCTGCAATAGTGGACACATTGGCTGAGTCTTCAGCAATCTCCCTCAGTACTTGAGGTACTGATGATGTCTAAGTGTCACTGCTTGCACCAGTGACATTATACTCAACTTCTTTTATCACCACAGCCCCAGAAGAGAGGCAATATATCCAACTTCCCATTGATCAGGAACAAGCACTGCAAAACACTGCTGTCTATTGGGAAGACCAAACCTTTCCCTTTCATGCATATGCTATCTGAGTAGGAGGAACACAAATCAGGGCAGTCTATCTGCAAAACCGACAGTGGTACACCCTTAATTGGGGAAACAAAGGAGAGTCTCCATTTCTCAACCACAGAGCATGACATATTGATCAATACAATGGGCTACACGAAGGAGAAGCAGTAAACACATACGAAGAGGCCTCTACCATCACTAACTGGGACAAAGGCTCTGAAAGCAAAGAAGAGGAAGACCCTCTTGACCAACAAATCCAAAACTCACCTATTGATCTATCAGCAGCCATCACCGCTCTTGCAGACCTATTGATAACAACTGACCTAACTATAACCACCACCATGTCAATTGCAGCAACAGTGGTAATGACAACCCAGACAGGAGGAAGAACTGGACCACCAACTGGAGGGGGAAGTGGAGGACCAAGTGGAGGAGGACAACTGCAACAACCAATCTAAGCAGATGACAAACCAATGGGAGCTCTACCAATAATCTTCGAAGAGGATTGAACCAAAGCTGAGAGTTTTCTATAAGAACTCCGAGCATACTTCCTTGTTAACCACAACATCCCATTGCTAGCCTCCTTCATCAAATGGGTAGCCATCACCCTCACCTGCATCAAAGGAGCAGAGGTCAACTGATGGACGGAGCAACAGCTAGACTGGCTTAGAATGCTCCAGCCAGCAGACGATATACATGCAGTTTGGACAATGTTCATCCACAACTTTGAGACTTGCTTCCTCGATTCACAAAAAGCACAAAAGGCATGCATCAAGCTACAAGAGCTGAAAATGAGATGGCCAGAAATAGATGAGTACATCTCCACGTTTGAGAGTGTAGCACATGAGGCTAGTTACAATCCAATAGATCAGAACACAATGCAACTGTTCCTGCAAGGATTACTGCACAGCATTGGACAAAAGGTGCTAGAAGACACAAATGTCAACACCTATGACCAAATGAAAGCCAAAGCCATCAATGTAACTGCATCGCAGTGGATCATTGATGCCCTATATATGCATCCAAATAACAATGTTAGATGCACCCCTTTCCAAAATAACTGGCAGTATCACACCCAGTGACCACAGAACCCTCAACCACCACAACAAGGGTTTGGACAAACCTCCTACAACTCCACCACAGTGCCCAGGGCATGGAGCAATCAACCAGTGCCTATGGATGTAGATCGAATGAGAGCATCTAGAGGAAACTGGCGAGGATGAGGAGGAGGACAGTCCAGAGGAAATATTGTGAGAACAGATGATAACCGGACCTAATGGGGGGTGCAAGGTGCATGCTTCACCTGTGGACAGCAAGGACACTTTGCTTGCACCTGCCCCACCAAACAGCATTGCTCCAATACATGCACTGCCCAGCTCATTGACTGGTCTCCAGAAGACAATAAAAGCAAGCCCAGCACCTCAAAGGTGGATCACCTCCACCAACAACTTGAAATGCTCTCCCAGAAAGATTAGGAAGAGCTGATGAACTGCCTTGGAGTGAAAGAAGGAAGTTTTTTGGAGGCCTAATCTGTATGGCCTGGATTAGGAGGACTGGATCAGATAGGATGTATCTTTCAATACAAAAATCTATGCAGCTACATTTATTCATCCATCTATCTAAGAAGAGGGCTGAAACCATTGCGCTCCTAGACTCAGGAGCAACCAAAAACTTTATCAGTATGCAATATGCAAAGGAAATGTGCTTTCCTATTAAATGATTAGAAAGACCCAGACCAGTCTATAATGTGGATGGAATGAGAAACAAGAATAGAGATATAGAAAATTATATGGACTTAGAGATGCAAATGGGGAGTCAACAGACCTGGCTGTGATTCTTCCTTACTGACCTAGGAGATCAAAAGGTCATCTTGGGGTACCCATAGTTTGTGGCCACACAACCAAAGATTGATTGGGCAAGAGGATGGCTCAAAAGCGATCAATTACCCCTCATCCTTTGAACCAAACTAGCAACCCAAGTATAAATAGGAAAGTGCAGAACCACACCACGAGGTCATAAGATGCCTATATGATAGATCAACTGCATTCAAGAACCTCTTCACATAGCCAGAGTCATCATCCCTGAAACAAAAGGGAAAGGGCAAATGTTAGCATCAAAACTAGCTGAGGAAGCAGGGTCACATAAAGGAAGTGGAAAAATCCCAACCAAATACCAAAGGCATGCTCATGTTTTCAGTGAAGAAGCTGCTCAGTGATTCCCCAAACCATGCATCTGGGACCATGCAATCGAATTGAAACCAGAAGCGCCGTCATCGATACCAGGCAAAGTATACCAACTTACACAAGATGAACAAAAAGCACTATTAGAATTCGTCAAAGAACAACAGAAGAAAGGGTATATATGCCCCTCGAAAAGCCCTTATGCTGCACCCTTCTTCTTTATCAAGAAAAAAGATGGAAAGCTGCATCCAGTACAAGACTATTATCACCTAAATGAGTGGACTATTCACAACTGCTACCCCCTCCCACTGATCCCAGAGCTGATAGCAAAGGTCCAGGGAGCAAAGCTTTTCACCAAGTTTAACATCCAGTGGGGGTACAACAATGTCGCATCAAAAAGGGAGATGAATGGAAAGCCGTGTTTATCACCAACCAAGGACTATTTGAACCAATTGTAATGTTCTTCGGACTGATAAACTCCCTAGCAACCTTCCAAACCATGATGAACGCAATCTTTGCCAAAGAAATGGCACAAGGATGGCTCATTGTATACATGGACAATCTTCTTATTGCTACAAAGGATGACCCCAAGTTCCATGAAGAATGCGTCCATAAAATCCTAGACAAATTGAAGCAGTACAATCTCTACCTCAAACCAAAGAAGTGTGTCTTCAAGCAGCGAAAAGTGGAGTTCTTAGAAGTGGTACTTGAAGACAGCACGGTCCAGATGGACCCTGCAAAAGTATGAGGCATCGCTGACTGGCCCCAGCCACAAACAGTCAAGGACATCCACAATTTTTGGGCTTCACATGGCTCTACCAATACTTCATACCCAACTATTCCATCATAGCACACTCCCTCATCCAACTGACGCAGAAAGACACCCCATTCAACTGGAATTGCGACTGCACAGATGCCTTTGAACACCTAAAGACACTGATGTGCAGCAAGCCCATTCTTCAACAACCTGATTACTTCAGAGCCTTCTTTCTTGCCACAGACACCTCAGCATACAGCATGGGTGCCATACTCTCACAGGAGGGAGAAATTAACCCATGCACCAAAAGACCAATGCTATGCCCCATTGCATATTACTCTAACACCTTCACCCTAACAGAATGCAACTATGACATCTACAAAAGAGAGTTCCTAGGAGTCCTGAAAGCCCTCAAACATTTTCGCCCTACATAGCAGCTACAGAAATCCCAGTTACCATCCTTACCAATCATGCTAACCTAACATATTGGAAGGCCCCTCAAAAAGTTAATTGATGCATAGCCAGATGGTTTGCAGAGCTCCAAGACTACAATCTAGTCATCAAACATGTGCCTGGGAAGATCCACACAGCTCCCAACATGTTGTCCAGACTGCCAGGAGTGGATTGTGGCACTGAAGACAAACAGACCTAACCCTTCTCCCTTCATCCATGTTCATTGCCAACACATCAATACAAATAGATTCACTCAAACAATGAGTGAAAGAAGTGCAACAAAAGTGACAGACAGAGATGGAACTATGGTGTGATTCACAGGATGTATGAAAACTCCCTGAAGGATATGTACAAGGATGGAGGTTGGCAGTACCATCAGGACTACAGCTAAGATGTGAAATTTTATCCCACTTCCACGACTCACCCACAGCAGGACACCCAGGCAGAGATAACACTATCGCTCTCATCACCCAACATTATTGGTGGCCAGGAGTGAATACCTGGGCAGAAAGATATGTTGCTGGATGTGCACAATGCTAACAACACAAAATTGGACTACAAAGAAGAGAGTACTGCTCTACTGCATCCCAGGAGATTCATAGATGTGTCCCTTTAACACCATCACCTTAGACCTCATCACTCAATTGCCCAAAGCCAATGGAATGGATGCCATCCTCACAATCATTGACCAAGGCTGTTCCAGAGCTGCCCTGTTTATCCCATGCATAACAACAATTACAGGTGAAGGGGTGGCACAACTATACCTCCAACACCTTTTTCCATGGTTTGGAGTGCCATCAAAAGTAATTTCGATTGTGACCCCCATTTCACATCCAACTTTACCAAAGCTCTCACCACCAAGTTAAAGATAGAACAAAACATCAGCACAGCCTTCTACCCACAAACTGATAGACTCACTGAATGAAAGAATCAGTGGGTGGAGCAATACCTTTGACTTTACCCCTTAGCCAGACAGGATGACTGGGAGGAACTCCTACCGATCAAACATTTGTACACAATCAATGGCTCAATGCCACAACCAAGCTAAGTCCCCATGAAATCATTCTGGGATATCATCCTAGTGCCACTGAAGAGCCTATACCCATCACCAGTAACAAGGCAATGGAGGACAGACACAAACATGCCAAAGCACACAGAGAAGCAGCAGTTTGAGCCCTCAATGAAGTCGCCAAAGCAATTCCACCCACACAATATTGAGAATGAGAACAAGTCTGGCTCGAAGCAAAACACTTGTCACTCCCATATGCATCTGCCAAGCTTGCACCCAAACAACATGGACCCTTCAAGATATTGAAAGAAGTCTCGCCAGTAGCCTACAAATTGCAGCCACCTACAGCCTGGACCATCTATGATGTGTTCCACAGCTCATTACTCACCCATTATAAAGAGACCAAAGAACATGGAACCAATTATCAACACCCACCACCAGAGATGATTGCTAATGCTGAGGAATATAAGGTGGATCAAATTATTAATCACAGGCACCATGGGAAGCAACATCAGCTTCAAATCTAGGAGAAGCTGTGGCTTGTTTTGCTCTCCTGAGCTTTCTGTGCTTCCTTCTCTGTGTACCACACACTGTTGGTACTCCATACATCTGCCCAAGTTCTAGCACAATCAGCAAGTCACTTGGTAGTGGCAACAGCTATTTTCCACCTGAAATAGTAGACGTATCGGCTTAGTCTTCAGCAATCTCCCTCAATACTTGAGATACTGACAACATCAAGTGTCACTGCTCACGCTGGTGACACCTTCCTTATGCTCACATTATTGTCTTCCTTCACCCTTATGCCAAATTGCACACTCCTGAAGACATTGATAGCCTTATGTCTTCTGAGTTCCCCCTCCACAATGATGACCTGCTTGAGCTGATTAAAAAGCTTATGGTGCATACTCCTTGCGGCCCTCAAACTCCTAATGCACTTTGTATAGTCAATGGCAAGTGTTCTAAAGGGTTTCCTAAGCCTTTCAGAGAGCATACCTCTGCCTCTAAAGACTCCTATGCCTGCACCAGGCACTCTGATGCTGGCATCACTTATTAGATCAGAAATAAGCAGGTTAACAACCAATGGGTGGTCTGCCATTCCCCTTTTCTGATCTAGAAGTATAGGTGTCACATCAATGTAAAGTCTATTGCATTAGTAAAGGCCATCAAATATATATATAAGTATGTGTATAAAGGCCATGATTGTACCACTATGCAGTTTGGGACTTGCAGAGATGAGATCAAGCTTTACCTTGATGCACACTATATGAGCAGCTGTAAAGCTATATGAAGGCTCTGTACTTTCAACATGCAGGAGCATGTCCCCAGTGCTATGCACCTTCAAGTCCACCTTTCTGATATACACTCTGTTATTATCAACATAGATTAGATGCTAAACTTACAGCAGGCTGTTAACTCTGGGGAGAGAAAAGACACTACACTTACTGCATGGTTTAAGGCTAATGCTGCAACAGAAGATAAGGGCATCCATAACACCCTTTATTAAAACTTTCCATCTAAGATAGTTTGGGTTTAGGATTAGCATAGAAGCAGATGGAAGCCTAGGACAAGAGAGTTTGCTATTGGCAGGATATACTATGCCCATCCTACTTCTAAAGAGTGCTTCTACTTGTACCTTCTTCTCTCTGCCATTTCAGGTGCTACTTGCTGGAGGACCTTTATTCTTATCAAGGCATCAGATACCCTTCCTCCAGAGAGGCATGCCTAACACATGACCTCCTTAAAGATGACCAGGAGTGGCACCAGTGCTTGTATAAGGCAAGACCCATATAGACAGGTTACCAGCTGCACTATCTTTTTGTTACCATCCTTCATAAATGCTCTCCTTCAGACCAAAGAGCACTCTAAGATACCTTTTGCACTGACATCTATAATAACCTAAGGCATTATCTGCATACCCACACTGCCCTGGCAGATTCCTCTGAGGCACAAGTTCTGGATTATGACCTTTACCTTATTAACTAGCTCCTTTCTCACCATGGCAAGAGCCTTCAGGACTAGAACACCATGCCACAGGTAGTTGGTGACTAGGGAGACATTGTGGGGAATTGCCTTATTCAGAAGCAGAGAGAATATAACCTAGAAGAGCAGGTTGTTTTTGCAGCAGAGTGTGTCATGGTGACTATTGGACGCTTGGCTTACTAATATACTTACCTTATATGTACATATTTCCACAGCTCGGCTGGAGTCGTCACACTTCCCCTCCTTATCTTACCCTCTCGCTATTACACTCCTGATCCTTCTGCTGTTGTTTGCCTCGGCATTACTAGACTACTTACACTAATATGCCGACGAGTTTCGTGCTTACTGCGCTGAAACGCTCATAGACTGCCGATGACTCCGCCTAAATACTTGTATATAAATACGCTCATAGAAGGGGACCAAAGCCTTAAGCTTGGTCTCTTGTGAATCCTAGACATTCTCAGAGCAACCCTCCGAGTGATCCGAAGCTTCCCAGCCCCTTTCCCTCCCACTTGCGCCCTAGAACGTACCCTAGGGTCTGCTAAGCGACTTAGTGACACGTTTCACTTAATCTACCATATATAGTAAACTGAGTCCCGATTGGGAACTCTTCGAACTCCGACACATACATTAAGCGCTCAGAAAGGTGTTGCCTTTCTTCGCTTCAGACAGAAGAAGGTCACTGAGTAACGGACCTCTCAGTGCTCTATAGAACTACCCTATCTGCACCAGAATCCCCAGCAGGAAGGAGCAGCTCCTTCCATTCACAACCTTAGTGGCATACCAACGAACTAAGTGCAATACAAGGCGTATCAGCACTCCAGACATCCCTTCCTTTGGACACTCATCTTGAGTATCCAAATCGACTCCTTCGCATCTAGATCCCTTCCTCCTTCAGGAGATAGGGAACGACAGCAGCCAGCACTGCCACTACCCACAGCTGTTCTAACAAGGCGTTAGAACTCCACAGAAGACGACCAAGACGACGGTCACCGACGCAGATATCATCCTACACTTACAACAGAAGGACAGAGACAGGCCAGACGCCCTACCCCTCATAGCAATAGAACGAACAGCCAAGGAGGCTGCCAGACAGAAACATCGACAGAACCGCCACGCTCCGTCCCGCGTGACAGAGTGCATAGCCAAGCTAAACCCTGATTAGTAAGCTGCCTACAGAAGACCACCTCTGCCATCACTAACAATACTGGCCAACTCTTCTTCCTTTATGGGTCTGGAGGCACTGGCAAAACCTTCCTCTATAATACCCTCTGCTACCACTTGTGCTTCTAACAGAAGATTGTCCTCTATGTTGCATCCTCTAGCATTGCTGCACTTCTCCTGATAGGTGGTTGCACTGCTCATTCTGCCCTTAAAATCCCTATCCCCTGTCATGAGTCCTCTATTTGTAGCTTCTCCAAGAACTCTCAGCTGGGAGAGTTGATTCACCTTACTGACTTAGTCATCTGAGATGAGGCACCCATACAGCATAGGCATATTATAAAGACAGTGGATAGGTCTTTTAGAGATATGTGCAACTGTGATAGGCTTTTTGATAGTCTTACCATTGTGTTTGGTAGGGACTTTCAGCTAATCTTGCTAGTAATCATCCAGGGTTCAAGAGCAAGGAGTATGGGGGCTTGCCTATGGAGGTCCATCTTATAGAGGTCTTTAACTGTCCTACATCTTCACCAAAACATACATCTAAGCACCAACATTGAGGAAGAGCAGGACTTTGCAAGATGGCAGCTAGAGATGGACCAGGGCAAGCACACAGATAAGTAGGGCAACACTTCTCTACCAGATTACCTAAAGTGTAGGGAAAACACTATGGCTTCTTTGATTGACAACATCTACCCCAATATCCACACTCCCAACCTTTCTAAGGAGTACTTCTCAAAGTGCACCATCCTCTCTGCTTTGAATACCAATGTGGACAGCATCAATAAAATGGTGCTTGACAAATTCTCTAGGCAAAGACAAGTGTTTCAGAGTGCAGACTTTATCCCTACCTCTAAGCAGAGTGGAGAAGATGATCCAATGCTAAACTATCCTATGGAGTACCTAAATGCAGTCAATTGCTCTGGCCTTCCACTGTCACAACTGGAGCTGAAGGCTAGATGTCCTATTATGATCCTAAGGAACTTAGATGTAGCACATGGAGTATGCAATAAGAGTAGAGCAATCTTAACTAGATACAGAAATAGGGTGCTAGAGGTGGAGCTTCTTACTGGGCAACATGCAGGGCAAAAGGTGTTTATTCCAAGAATCCAGAACCAGCCAACAGAAGATCAACTTGCCTTTAAGTTTACTAGAAGACAGTTTCCTGTGAGGCTTTGCTTTAGCATGACTATTAACAAGTTATAAGGGCAGACAGTTCAGCATGTTAGGTTGGATCTTAGGTCTCTTGTGTTTACCTATGGGCAGTTTTATGTTAGGGTATCTAGGCTGACATCTGTGAGGAACATAAAGGTGATCTGGGATGAAAGAGATAGGGAAGGAAAAACCAAAAATATAGAATATAGTAAAGTGTTGTTAAGGTGATTGATAGCAGTAGACACCAGTACATATTGGAATTGTATATATCTATGGATTGTTAATTAATATTAGTAGAATATGTTAGTGAAGTTTTGCTATAAATATAGCATATGCAATGTAGTTGATCACCCTCAGATCACATATCTATTCAAGTGTGCACCATGCATATCTATTTCTTTTTATTACATCTTAGCCATGATAATCACCTTATAATAAACTTATAATTACATTGTAATCTATGTAAGATTTGATTACAAGGCTTAAGATAGTAGATAGATCATTTATGAGAAAGCAGAGGGTTGGGGGCACAGCCCCTAACAAGGTGGAGTCCTATGCTGCAGGTATGGTGAGTGAGCATAAAGTGTGAGCAATCCATGCTGTAGGCATGGACATAACCTTATAGAAAGATAATGATAATTTGAATACATAATTATATATTTTGTACTTAAACAGGGTTTTGTCTATTTTATAGAAGAGCTAATAAAGTCTTTTGTTATAAGTAGCATGATAATGAAGCATTGGCAGGAGCAGAAAGGAGCAGAAATAATATTGTAGGTCTAGGTAGAAGGCTAAGACAGGAGTCTAAGGTGATATCTGCTTAAGTTGATCAGAGGTTGCAACCAAAACTAAAGTCATAGCTCTAATGAGATAAGCTGTGACTGGTGAAGCTAGATCTGAGATTAAGTCATGACTGTTGAAGTCAACTCATAGCTGGTCAGACCACAGCTATACTAATGATACTATGTATCTTACATGAAAGATATGCAGATCTATAATAGGTACTGTTAGATTTGGGCCTCAGACAATTTATACAGTATTAGTATGAAATGCATAAGCTACACATAGCATAAAAACATACATTGATCAGACATAATATTACTGTATATAGAACTAGGACTTTAGGGCCAAGAGCTGTATTATAGATAAATAGTAGGTGACTAGAATAGCTGCCACCTCTACCATTATGCCATATGTGCAACACTGAGGTAAGCCCTCTACTTAGCATTCCTAGCCTTTCATACATACTTATGCCCTGTAGCACATTACTGTCTTACAGACAAACATGTGCACATCTGTGATCTCTCACTTAATCCTAAGATTTGCTACAGGTACCATGTATTTGCCAAGAAAGATATGTAGTGCACATCATAGATCTGTGTAACCAGCCTGGAGAGATGGTAAGGCATTGCACTCCTGTAAGTTCTGGAACCAGCTATGCATGTGTCATTGTGGAGTGTTTGTACATGTGATATTCTCAGCTCCAACGGTTGTGTCATGTATGATTTCATAGTGGGGCATTTGTAGTAGTATAAATACAGACCAACTATCATCCTTAAGATGGTAAGTTGAGTCTCCTGTCTTAATACTAGTGTTGTTCTATCCAGTACTATTAGGGTGGTCACTAGGACATACTCTAGGGCGGTAACCCTCTTCTATAAGCCTTCTAAGTCACTTCTGAGGACTTAGGCCCCATACGGCAACAAGTTGCTAGCAAAATTGCTAGCAATTCTACCACCGGAATTCCCTGGAGGTCACACTTGGTAATAGGGGTAACATGACATAATCTCACTTGTTGTTGGGGTTTGCCAGGCCATCACAATGTGTGTGATGCATGATGCATATAATCAACTCTTTTATTTTATTTTTCATTCCATTACAGCACTGGAAAATGTTCCCAGAGGTTACAGAGTGCAGCAGAGTTTAATTACTAGTATAGGTGGCATTGCAAATGAAGAAAAAAAAAGGCCCTGGTATGGTTTGAACCAGCAGGCCACTACAGTACAAGGTATACCAGAATAAAATGATTAAAGTATCCACTACACCACAATAGCAATACATTATATGCTATAATATATATCTATATACACCAAAGTACATTGGTGGGCACTTATCATCAGTATGTCATGGTATTCAAAAAAGGCCCCTGCATGGTTCAAACCAGTAGGCCCATATCAAATAAAAAGAATACAATATGAAGTAGGCTATAGCCACAACTCATTTAATGCTCAATATGTATTCTTATACATTAAAATAGAGCAGTGAGCCTGCACTACACACTACACCAACCACCACTTTATTATAAAACTAGATAAACTTTGTGACTAGTTACTTTATTTGATGGTCCTGTATATCTAATAATTCTACATGTAAAAACATAGGTGTATTTGACTCTGCTGTGCTTGGTAACCTCTGGGAACATTCTCTGGAATTGATATAATGGAATCAAAAAAAAAAAGTGATAATCATATGCATCATGCATCATGCACATTGTGATGGCCTGGCAAACCCCAAAAACAAGCAAGATTATGTCATGTTACCCCTGTCACCAGATGTGACCTCTGGGGAATTCTGGTGGTAGAATTGCTAGCAATTTTGCTAGCAACTCATTGCTATATGGGGCCTGTGTATCTTTTATGAAAGATACACAGATGTATAATGGGATCTATGTATCTGTCATGAAAGATACATGGATGCATTATGGGATCTGTGTATCTTTCATGACAAATACATGGATCTAATCATACATCCACATATCTTTCATAAAAGATACATGGATCCAATGTATCTTTCATAAAAAATATGTAGTACCAATAGTATAGTTCAGTAACTAAAGAGTGGATTTTTTACCCTCAACCTACCCTCAACCCTTAACCAAATTAAATAAGGGTGCTATATAATGGGCACAGTGTAGTGAGGGCACAAACTGTCAAAGTATAAAACACACTTGTCAGACACTATATCCAGAGATCACTGAGATGATGGATCTTTAGGTATTGAAGGCAATGGGAGATGGGATCCTCCTGACTGATGAAGTTCTCTATCAGAAGTGGACCAAATTTGTGGATCTGGTCAGAATTCTGAAGGAGGACCATCTTAAGCTCAGTGATGGTTGGCTCACTCACCTCAAGAAACAAAATTGTCTTAAAGAATTTAAATACCATGGTAAGGTGGCATCCATGGATTAGTAGACAGTCAAGCGAGATAGAGAGTGCATATGAGATCTTATTGCTAAATATGGATATGGGCCTCATGACATATTCAACATGGACAAAACTGCCCTTCTCTATATGTGTGTATTCTGTTTATTTCTTAAATTGCATAAAATTCATTTAAGTAACAGCATGCCTCCTGCTTGAGGACTGGCAAACATAAAACTCTCAGGAGTGAAAGGCAAGAAAACTAGACTGACATATGCCTTCACCACAAATGCTAGTGGATCAGAAAAATTGCCACTCCTTATCATCAGAAAAGCAAAGAAACCATGTGTGTTTGGTAACAAGTCAGAAGCATAACTCGGATTTTACTACTGGAATAATGTAAAGGCCTGGATGACCTCAATTGTATATCAAGAGTGGCTTTAGAATTGTGATCAGAAGTTGTGGGCACAAGGCTGAAAGATCCTGCTATTGCAGGATAATTTTGTAGGTCATATTGCTTCCAATGGCCTTCAGAATATCTGGATTGTAAATTTCGCACCAAATCTCACCACCTATATCTAGCCAATGGATCAGGGCATCATTTGCTGCTTTAAAGCACATTACCACAAACTGTTCATCAAGCAAGCGATTGAAGCCTTGGATAAAGGGATAACTGCATCTCAGATCTATGATACTGATCAACGTCAGGCTATACACGTTGCAGAATCAGCTTAGGATGAAGTGGATGTAACAACAATACAGAATTGCTGGTGTAAAGCCAGCATACTACCCACCCTGGATCACCCCATTGTTCAGCCTACAATCTCAGTCCATTCTCTCATCAATAGTGATCTGATTCTCTTAGATAACCCTGTTGAATATATTGAGAGGGATATAACAGAAGCTCTGAACAACTTGACATTGAGAGGTGTGCTTTACAATGGCAATGTCATGTCTATTGAAGCACTCCTTAATCTAGCAGAGGAGGCCCATGTCATTGATCAAATGACTGCCAATGAAGATATCTATCGGCAGTGCTTGATGCATGGCAGGTGTAGGAGGATGCACTCTTATATGGTGATGATGATGGTATCAATGCTGATATCCCAGTTTCTCCTTCAAATTGCAACTTTCTCCAGGCCAAATCAATAATTAGTCAGTGTCACTGAACTAGCAACAGTACTGTAGCACATAAACTTGAGACTGTACTTGCATCTTATAGTTGTGAGATGTGCATAGAGAGATCTCAGTCTCTTGCTTCAACACAGATTACTCAATACTTTACTTCTAGATAACCCATTATTGCTGTTATCAAAAGAGTTAGTGATTTGTAATTTCAAAAAGAAAAATTGTGTCAAAATATAGCACAGAACTTTTATTTATATCTCATGAAATACTTATTGTATCCTTACAAGTTGTATATGAAAGTTGTAGTAGTTGTTAAACCTGAGGTGCCCATGGCAAAAATAGTATGGTTCAACCACAAATTGTTGATCTGGTTTTGAGGCTGCTCACAAATGATGTTTTCATTTATACTTCAATTTCTATGCTACAGGGTACTGAGAGCTATGCATCCCCAGCCTATGGACTATACTACTGAGGTGCTACAATAAGAATAATGATGTTTTAGCATGTCATTAATGTGCAGAATGCATTTGATCACAATGAGATATAACAAACCTAACCCTACATGTTGAACTTCACAAAGCTGCTACACTGTCACACTAGATGATGCAGAAGAGTAGTTTATCATTGTAACTATATTTAAATGCTATTACTACCTTGTACTTAGATTATATTAGACTGCTGAATAGCACACAAGTATTGTTATGTCATTCTAAGGGGATAGAATAACAGAGAGAGGGAGAAGAAAGAGGCCCTTCTACTCCTCTAATCATGTTGGCCTGCAATAGCATAAGGCCAACAAATACAGGTGATGTGGACTGAGCAGAGCCGCTTGCCCTTGTGCAAGTGGCCTTGAGAGAGCTAGGGCAATGGCTAGTGACATGTGGCTTGGAACTTAGGGATTGGCATAGGTCAGCTAGACCTATGCAGGTCACATACCTGTACCAGCATACCCACAGTAGATGGGTAGAGGTGGACCCACTGTCTCTCTTTGTGCTGTTTACAGCTCCTGCATCTGAGAAGACCCACAATTGTGGACTCCTCTAAGTACAAGAGCTGGTAAGGTGCATGGCAACCAGCAGTAGCACTGACACAAGCATAAGGGTGAGGTGGGCATGGGCATGCCTAGGCCCAGGCAAGAAAGTGTGGGCATGCCCAGGCAGGTGGAGGTGCAGCAGGTGCACACAGCCAGTGTGGGTGAGAAAGTGTGAGGGCAGATGCATGGGGTAAACACATGCAGGTGAAGGTGGATCCACATGGCAGGTGGAGGCGGGTGCCATGGACAGGTGGAGAAGAGTGGGCATGGTGGGAAAGCAGGGGTAGGCAAGTACATGTGGGCAACAGCATGCAGAGGCATGGGTGGGCAAGTGGTGTGAATGTGAAGAACAGAGAATAAGCATAAGCACAAAGAAAAAAACAAGTTCAAACTTATGCACCAAACTATATTCCTGCCATTAAGTTTATTCTTGGATTGTTTGGATATACACCTTTCAATCTTGAAGGCAAGGGAGGCACTAGGCAAGAGGTCAGAAGTGAGATGGGCTAGGTAGAGGTGGATGCATATGGGCAGGCAGAAGCAGGTGTAGGTAAGTGAAGGTGGGTACATATGAGCAGGTAGAGGTGAATGGGCATAGCTGTAAAGCAGGGGTAGGCAGGTGTGCATAGGTGACAGTGGGCAGAGATGTGGGTGGGCAAGTGGGAATATGAATGTGAACAACAGAGAAACAAATGTAAGCACAAAGAAAAGAAAAGAGGTCAAAGATCATGCACTGAACTATATTCCTGCTGCTAAGCTTATTCTTGGGTCATTTGGATGCACACTTTTCAATCCTGAAAGTGAGAGAGGCACTGGGCAAGGAGTCAGAGGCGAGGCAGGCAAGGTGGAGGTGGATGTGCATGGGCAGGTGCAGGCAGGTGGCAGGTAGAGGTGAGCAAGCACAGGCAAAGCAGGGGTAGGCTGGTGTGCATGGGCGATGGCAAGCAGATGTGGGTAGGTAAGTAGGGATGTGAATGCAAACAACAAAGGAACAAACATAAGTGCAAAGAAACAAAAGTTTGGAAAAGGCCATACCCTTTTCAATCTGGGACAGGAGAGGGAGGCACTAGGCAAGAGACTAGAGATGAGGTGTGAAGTCTGAGGCAGACACAGAAGCCAAGAAGATAAGACAAGTCCAGGGTTCATAGATTATTAATAAGAATGAGGGGTAAGGAGTAAGGAGTATAAGCCAAGATTTATATATTTGTCATGGGTGGGCTGAGCACAAAAATCTGCTACAAATCACTCACAGTACACTCAAATATTATTATTCTTGTTCTAGCACCTTAATATTATAGCCCATAGGCTGGGGATGCATAGCTCTCAGTGCCCTGTAGCATAGAAATTGAAGTATAAATGAAGATATCATTTGTGAGCAGCCTCAAAACCAGATCAATAATTTGTGGTTAAACCACACTATTTTTGCCATGGGCACCTTAGGTTTAACAACTACTACAACTTTCATATACAACTTGTAAGGATACAATAAGTATTTCATGAGATATAAATAAAAACTTCTGTGCTACATTTTGACACAGTTTTTTTTTTCAAAATTACAAATTGCTAACTCTTTTGATAACAGCAATAATGTACAGCCACCAATTTTTCAAAATATCTGCCTTGACCTTATTTTATCATTTTCACTCACTTATATTATCTTTATTAATAAACTCCCTTTATCAACCTTGTATCAACTTTTAACATTCTTTTTTTATCAAATCACTAATTCTCAAATACTCCACTCATTTTTCATCCTTTTGCCATATCACTTTTAGTGATCCATCTCCCATACCCACTCTTCAATCCTACCTCTTCACTTTTTTCATATCTTGTCCCATTGCACCTTGCACCCTGTATCAATGTCAATTCTACCTTATTTTAAAATCCAGTACACTATCCATATAACTCAGCCACCAACATATAATTAATTCAACTTTCTATATAATCCCTATATCCTTTATCTATTAAAATTTTAACATCATCACTTGTCTTCTGCCTACCTTCTGCATCATTTCTATATATTCTCAATTAGCAATAGAAAAATATACCAGATTCTTCAATCTTCTTCTACAACCTTCATTTTTTATCCTCCTGCCATTATATTTTCAGAATATCTCCTTCTACCTTATTCTACCATTTTAGCTTATTCACATCATTTTCAAATTCCCTCTTTTAACCTTGCACCAATATTTAATATCATTTTTTTATTAAATTACCAATTCTTTAATACCACCCTTAAGTTTTAGCCTTCTGCCATACCACTTTCACTAAACCATCTCTTATACCTGCTTCTTAGTTCTACCTCTTCACTTTTTTTATCTGTTATCCCATTTCACCTTGCACCTAGCATCAATTTTACATCTACCTAATTTTAAAATCTAGTGCACCATCCACATAACCTATATACCAACATATAATCAATTTAAACATGTATGTAATTGTTATATCCTTTGTCCATCCAACTTTCAACATCACTACTTGTCTCATACCCAAGTTGTGTAGGTTCTGTATGCATCTTCAATTAGCAAAGAAAAGGTGTACTACATTCCTCAATATTCACTAATCTTATTCTAGCACCTTTATTTTTTATTGTCCTGCCACCAATGTTTCAGAATATCTGCATTCATCCTATTTTACTATTTTGGCTAACTCACATTATTTTCAAATTCCCTCCATCAACCTTGCACCAACTTTTAACATCATTTTTTTATCAAATCACCAATTCCTTAATACTGCACTCTTTTTCAGCCTTCTGCCACACCTCTTTCACAAAACCATCTTTTATACCTGCCCTTTCATCCCACCTTTTCACTTTTTTCATCTGCAGCCCTATTTCACCATGCACCCTGTATCAATTTTAAATCTACCCCTTTTTAAAACTTGGTGCATTGTCTACATGAGCCAGGCACCAACATATACTAAATTGAAATATGTGCCTGACACCTGCATCTACCAGCCATACAAATTTCAAAGCCAGCAGTTCTGAAATGCCCTCCCCACAAGCATTCTCCCAAATCTGTGCTGATAGAGCATTGGCACAAGAAGAAAGTACTAGACCTATATTTTGCCTAACTCTTTAAAGGTTAAATCCACTGGCCAGCCCTTTGGGCTGGCCAACCCCTTTTCCTTTTTTTTCTTTAACCCTTTTTATTTCTTACAATTAGCAATCAGCCAGCCCTTTGGGCCAGCCTAACCTAAACCCCCCTTGTGAGTCCAAAGGGCTCACCTTATTTAATCTCTTCTTTTACTCTTCTTTCTATAAGCCCTTTAGGCTCACTCTATTAATCATTTTTTGCCTTACTAATTATTATTATTAATTATTAATCCTTTGTTCGCCCTATGGGCTCACTCATACTCATATAATGATCATTTTGCCCCTCCTTATATACATAATCAATTACCTGATTCAAGTTTAATATAGGTCACATTATATTCATGCTTAATTTCAGCCTATTGGGTCAATGTTTGGGGTTTTCATTTCTAAATCATTATTATAAGATATATGTGCCAAAAACTAATCAAATGGGTATACCAAAAATCTTTGCTTATAACTTCTTACAAAATTATGCTATTACCATATATGGTATATGCTTACTAAGCTATCATTCAGGGCTTATAAACAAGCCCAAATCCATAATCTTACACTTGCTAGTTATTGAGATATAGCCTAAACATTGCAAAAGTACAAAACATTTGATCAGTTTTTAAAGGCACTATACTTCATTAGGCTACTATAAGTTCTCTAAAGTGACTTAGAAGACTTATAAAGAAGGGTTATATATATGTTTCAAAGACCACCCCAGGTAGTAGGACTAGAACAACACTAATATTAAGACAGAAGACTCAACCTACTATCCAAGTGACAGTAAACAGTCTGTATTTATGCAACTACAATGACACTACTCCACTATAATATCATACATCAGCTAGACCTAGGCCAAGACTATCACATACATAACCACTCCACTATGATGCATACTATATATGGCTGATCCTTAAACTTACAGGAGTGCAATGCCTTACCACCCCTTAGCTGGTTACAAATGTAGTCTGCACTATTATACACTTGCATATCCCCATGAAATTTCTAAACAACTTCTTTGTTAAAATTATCCACATCATTATTTATGCCACATAAAATGGTATACTCTGGAAAGTAGGCATTAGGGAGACTAACAGTATAATGGCATATACCATTTCATGCATTAGCATATAGTCTGTGTGATAGGGTTCTGGGTATGAGGTTAGGTGACTTGCAAGAATCACAAGTTGCACCTGTCGAGAGCAAGTTTAGAGATGAAAGGACTAAGTTGATTGGTTGCTGGTAGTACTGAATGATTGTACCTAGGTTCTAGGAGTTTTGGACAGAGGCTGGGAGAAATACAAAATGTGATTTAACTCAAGCTTAATGCTTGAGTGTACTTTTACCAAGTCCTTTTATATAGATACATCCAAGGTACACAAGTCAGCTATGTACTATGAAACCTGTGTCTAATGGTATGTTATAGCGAACATTCTGGGGGCTTTGAGTCAATGGTCATTATAGCTATGTACACAAGTTAGTTTGAGTGAAACATGGCTCTTAGGGAGGCCACATTCCTTGTGACATTGGTTACAGTGCTGGGTAGTTGGCATAATTCTACATCCAACCATGTGACAAACATGTGTTCAATTAAGCTTTGCATCCTGGTTGCAACTGAGACCATATTCCCAGAATGTAGCTACATCATGTGCATTAGAAGTAATACATTTGTTATGTAATAAAGTCTGGCATTCAAATAATCATTATATAGTATTTTATCTTATGTATATTATCTAAGCTACATGATTAGAGGAAAAGAGTAAGTCAAAAATCCATATTATGAGGGAGCTGTAGGGGCTCCCTAAGAATAAGAACAAGTTGGCTAGGACAGTGGCAGATAGGGATATATTCCATGTGTGTATGAGCTGGGTAGGGGAAGCAATGTAGGTAAGGGATATAATATAGGTAGGGCAAGCAAGGTGGGCAGGGGAGGCAGCGATGCGGGCATCTGTTCTGCTACATGCATGTACACTCAAACATTGGCAGCAGCAGAGCACATATTAGGCTTTGCACATTTGCCAGATTGCTCTCTGGCCCTATATGGGTCATTATGGTGATGCACTTACAGTTAGGCTCTCTGATGTGCTGGGCTGTAAGTATACTATCGACTTTACCAATCCTGTGGCACCTATTACTATGCTTTACCCCTATTCACATGGCTATCTCTGGCCAGGCATATTGATTTGGGTTGAAAAATTCCTTTTTTAGGAAGTGGGAACTGTCATTAGCTGCCATCGCTAAGGACTCCAGATCTTGGAGTTAAGAATACAGTAATTTAATTGATTTTGTAATTTCTGGATTGGTTGGCACTTTGGTATCCAACTCTAAAAGCCTCTAGGATAAGCTGAACATCTTGCTATAATTGGCTTCTGAAATAACAGAAGTCATGGTGCTGCCACTTATACTGCTGCCCATACCATTCTGCTGGACCAGTGAATCAGGCATGACCATCGTGCCTGTGCCCATATTGTTAGGTGGTTGGGGTCTAAGATCAGCTCCCCCAAAGAAGTGGGTGACAGCTGCAATATGTTTGCACAGCTTTATTTAAGGGAAATCACTACAACTATAAGTTGTAGTGACTATATTAACCTGATAAAATCTTATTTAAACTTAATGACTGGACTTCAAAATCCAAGTTGTCAATTCTTTTGATGTTAGTAACAGGTGTCTTAGGCATGCATGCCAGAATTTGTTGATGGCACTTCTTGGCTAAGTCTGGGCCCTCAATCCCCAATGTTTGCTACTTATGATAGGTCTCAAGGTGCAGGAGATAGTCTATTACTAGTGTGTGGATCAGATGATCCACATGCCAATTTCTTTTTCCTTCAAGCCATATGCTTTTTCGTACATGGTGATATCTTTGATAGAATATTAGAATTAAGAATAAATAAAAAAGACTGATGACATATGCTTCCAATAGCATGTTAGTATCACCCCTCCTCAAATATAGTGCAATTTTGGCATGACAATATAGACCACATATCCTTATGGTGCAGCCATTCCCAGGCAATATATTCTTAGAAACCTTGGTATTCCCCTAGATCTTAGCCCAACATTCATTAAATTCACTGTAATTTGGGTATGCAAACCCACTGCTGGATAAGCGACCATGGAACCAGAAATTCCTTAATATTGAAATGGGTCTGGATTGCTTGGAGCACATGCCACCAGCAGTAGAATATATGTTTGCACTCAGGGAACACTGTGTGAATTGCATTCACTTGTGATTGATTGCAATCCATCATAAAAATTGATGGTGTGATTTTAGGGCTTTCTGCCTTGATAATATTTAAAAAATACTGAATTGTGGCTTGCATGCCATTGGATGACAGCATCCACACAACTGGTACCCCTTTACACAAACTGATTTTTTTAAAAATTATAATAATTTAATAATTATGCACCATGGCCCCAATTATCCTACACCATTAATGTAAATAATAGAATTCTCTTGTATTGTGTGATGTTATAGGTTGCATCAATGCCAAGGAATCTGTTGCCAAGGTACCTATATGCATCCTTTTGAAATTTGGTTTAAATACAGAGCGCGAATAGATTACTGGCTAGATCTGATCCCTCAGGAGAAAGGTCTTGCTTGTTCTTGTAATACACAAGATTGCCCTATAATCAGAGGCTATCAACCCTGATCTGAGTCAAGGTGCATCATTGGGATCTAGCCAGATGTCTGGCCTTAGGATCTTCTTTCTGATCCTGTAGATCTGGTCCAGTATAATGTAATGATCATGCTTATCTTTACTGAACCATCTATGTATTTATTTTTCTAAGTGTAATCAGTTAGATTGGTCTAGATCAAAAAGGCAATCACTCACAATCTCCTTATCACTTACACCATACTGAACCTAGCCCTCTATCAACTCCCACATGGAAACCTGAATCTGGATGTATTTTAGATTATCTTTGCCAGTAGGATAACTGTGATCAGGACTGTATTTACCCAATATGAGATCAGTATGGGGATATGTCTTGATCTGGTCAATGCAGGGGTACCTGCCCTCAATCTGCTTAGTGTCAATCTTCCTTTCACATGTTGCCTTTTTCACATAAGGCTTTTTCCTACCAGATTCATTTCATGTGCAATGGAATATCTCAGATGTTAAATAGACTTGCTATTGTGCTTTTGACCTGCATATCTTAGATAGTCAAATTTCAATGCCAGTCACAGATTGCTCATGTTTAAGCCATTGATTGAAGTTAGCCCTGGATTCCCATTCCAGGTTATAGCCATTTTGCTGATTATATGTTATACTTCCTATTTCAGATGAGGTGGCAGGATTGATGCACTCAGAACCAGCATCATCCAGTATGATGATGGAAGGTGCAGGGGAGGATATGGGCAATGATGGTGACATTAGGGAAGACATTAGAGGGTAACGAGACATGTTCCCCTAGACGCATTCCCTGCATGCACACTGCTCATCCACAATCTGCAGATTTGTGGATGACCTTTTTTTAGATTAATCAATATAGTGTAATTTCATTATTTTATACAGAAATGTAACTACATATGACATGCCAATATTTTGTTTCTGTCCACATAATTCACCAACTTGTTGGAATCATTAGACTTCAAATGCATCACATGTGTCACACTGGACTGAGCGTGGCAGTTCTGTCAAGGTTTCTGTCTGGCAGCTCCCTTGGCTGCTTGTTCTCTCTGTCTGGTGGTTAGTTCATCTGGTCTATCCCTATCCCTCTGTTGTAAGTGTAAGATGATATCTATGTTGGTGACCATTGTCTTGGTCATCTTCTGTGGAGTTCTAATGCCTTGTTAGAACAGCTGTTGTTAGTGGCAGTGCTAGCTGTATTTGTCCTCTGGTTCCTTAGAGGAGGAAGGGGATCTAGGTGTGAAGGAGTCAATTTAGATACTTAAGATGTGTATCCAAAGGAAGGGATGTCTAGAGTGCTAATACACCATGTATTGTACTTAGTTTATTGGTATGCAACTAAGGTCGTGAATGGAAGGAGCTGCTCCTTCTTGCTAGGTTGCTAGTGTAGAGGGGGTGGTTCTATAGAGCACTGAGAGGTCCATTACTCAGTGACCTTCATCTGTCTGAAGCAAAGAAAGGCAATGCCTTTCTGAGTGCTTAATGTATATGTCAGAGTTCGAAGAGTTCCCAATTGGGACTTAGTTTACTATAATGGTAGATTAAGTGAAACATGTCACTAAGTCACTTAGCAGACCCTAGGGTTTGTTCTAGGGTGCAAGTGGAAAGGGAAAGGGGCTTTGAAGCTTTAGATCACTCAGAGGATTGCCCTAAGAATGTCTAGGATTCAGAAGAGACCAAGCTTAAGGCTTTGGTCCCATTTTAGTAGTGTATTTATACATGGCTATTTAAGTGGAGTTTCCAGCAGCAATTGACATGTTTTAGCAGCAGTAAGGCCACAAAAACTGTTGGCAGATTAGTGTAAGTACTTTAGTAAGTAAGTAGCCAAGGCAACACAACAGCAGTCTGGGGCAGCAAGAGCATAGTAGAGGGTATGTAAAGTAGGGTGGGGGAAGTGATGATGACTGTTATGGACTGCCGGACTATTCCTGCTTACATCATTTTTAACTATATATAGTAATTGCTTTCTTATAGACTGGCAGGGAGCCTCTTCCATATCCATCCCTATACATTATCACATCTCTATTATGCTTCACTGCCTCCACTTTATGTTGTGTTGCCTCGGCTCGTTACTAATACTTTCAGACTAATATGCCAGTGTGTTTCGTAGTCTCACAGCCTCATGATGCTGCTTAAACACATCATCCAGCCTCTTAGTCATATAGGCTTAGTAGGATGCTATCTGAACACATCATCACTTATTTAGTCATACATGCTTATTATCTTGTAGTCATATATGCTTAGTACGATGCCTTAGAGATGCATCATCCCTTTACTTAGCCATATGTACTTACTGTACAGTAGCCACAGGGCCTATAAAGCCCCCCGAAGCGAGACTCAAGCCCTAAGCTTAGTCTCTTGTATAATACAGGACTTCTAGTTCATCACCTTGTGAACTTAAAGCTTAAGAACTATCAGAACCATCCTCTTGCACCTTAGAACATACCCTAAGGCCTGCTAAATCAACTTAGAGCTGCATTTGCTCTTCACTTGAAACTCCAAACAACTCAGACAGAAAGATGCCATCTTTCCCACCCAGAACCTGAACCTAAAGGCTGCTAGTAAAGGAACTCTAGCCATCTATCTGAAGGCCAATAGTAAAGGAACTCTAGTCATCTATACGAACAAGTCACACACTATGACCTCTGTAATATGTGCCACATACTACAACACACCAGTAGCAACCAGGAGCCACTCCTACAAGATACCAGAACCTCTTCCATTCACAACCTTAGTGTGAACACCTACAAACTAAGTGCAATACAAGATGTCATTGCACCTCCAGACATCACTTCCTAGAAGTGATAACAGAATAGCCAGCACCACTACACACCACTCAGAAGTCACAGTTGTACGAGTTCTAAGGACAGAACTCCAAACCCCAACCCATATCAGAAACCAGACTTAGACAAGGCATCCAAACTCTGAACCAAACCCAAACCCTTACACTAAGACACATGATGTCCTAGCATGACAATGACTCTGGCCAGACCATGGGAAATATATACATATATGGACAAAAGATTAGTAAGCATAAGTGTCCCAACTGTCCACCATAACATGACCCCCTGTTCAGAGTCTTTGCTGCTTGTTGTTGACTCATGAGGGGCAGTGGTGGCAGTAGTGGGTGGTGCTCCAGCATTTGAAGCATCTCTTGTTTTATCTGTTATGGGTGTGGGTGATTTCTTCTTCAATAAACCCCCAATCTCCTTCAATCTTCCTGGTGCATAGGGATGTGAAATCCCTGAAGTACTTGCCTTATGGCCTCTTGTTCAAGAGACCCAAGGGGTTGGTGGCTTTAGAGGCCTGTTGCTATCCTCTTGTATACATCAGCCTCTTGCAGTCCTCCCATCCACTCTACCATTTTGATTTTTTGATAGGCCAGTTTGATCTTGACCTATGTCAACTCCTGCTCAGTAAACATGACCTCTTGTTCCCAGTGTCTGTAAGCTTGGAGTCCTGCAAGAAGAGACTCATCTGCTAGGTCTGCTGTGGCCCAGGTGACTGCTTGGGCAAAAGGCTCTCTTCCTGAGAAGATGCACTTTTATTAAGAGGCAATGTGTGGGCCTGGGTATGGTACCAGGCTGGGACAAAGCAGGGAGGTGTGGACTGGCTCCCCTCTGCCCTGACAGGTGCTGACAAGGGGGTATTTGGTGTTTTGGATGTGGTATTTGTGGTAGGTGGCTGGGCTGGCTCCACCATTTGGAAGGGGGACTGTAGAGGGCTCATCAGTGGTGGTGATCCACCTCTCTCCAGGGTGGCTGTCTTTCTCATCCTCCTCCCAGTCATCCTGCTCTTGGTTCTCCCTCTGATTCTCATTTCTGGTCCACACTCCCTCATCCTCCTCCTCTCCATCCTCGTATGCACAGGGTCACTTATACTGGAGGTGGTGAAGGGCATTTGCAATGTTATTTGTTGTAGTGTTATGCATGAGTACAGAGATTCCTCTGTTTGGGTCATTATGTTTGCTGTCTGGGGGGGGTGACAAGGGTGGTGTCTGTGTCCTCATTGTTTTGTTCCTTTCAGTCAAAAACATCAAGGAGGGCATACAGCCCAGTTGCAAGCTAGGTTGCATCTGTGGAGGTCTTGAAAGTAGGGGACTCTGGCTTCAAAGGAGGGGGTGAGGGGGTGTGTACTGTACTGGCATCATGACTGGCACAATTTTCAAGATTAAGGAGAGCAAATGGGTTTAACTGGATAGGGGGGTGGTTTGTTCATAGGAGCTTGGGATGGCAGAGATGTTGGTTGGTTGGGTGACTGAATGTTGTGAGAGGTAGGAATGGTGGGAGTGGTGTGGGGTGGAGGAGTGTTTAGAGTGGTTTGTTTGATTGTGAGGGCAATGTAGTAGTGAGTGTTCACTGCTGTATTTGGTGGTAGTTTGGAGGGTGTTTCTATAGTTGGTTAGGTAATTGGGATTGGTAGAATTCATTAAGTAGCTCAGCACATGCAGGTCATTGCTGTTGACCCATGAATTGTCCAATGTAGGGTAGCCTTTCCATTTGACTAGGTATTGCCATTGTCTTTTTTGTCCATATTTCCTTTCTGTGATGATTTCATCTACTTCATACTCTTCTTCTCCTTTAATAGTTTCAGGTGCTGGGTGTTTAAATGGTATGCCATACTCATGGTTTCTATATAGGGCAATAATAGATCTACATGAAACACTGGATGTATATGCATGTGTGCTGGCAAATTGAGCCAATAGGTCACCAGAGATATCTTTTGTTTTATGGTGAAGGGTCCTAGATGTTTTGGTTCCATCTTCTTTGATGATTCCTTTATCTTTATGTTTCATGCATCTAGCCAGACTTTATCTCCAGTCTTGAATGCTCTAACTGGTTTTATTATTACTGTCCTTTTCTGTAGGGCTTGATGTGCAATTTTCCTTGCTTTGGTTAGCTCCTTGAGTCTGGCATCTACAACTGATACTTCTTTGTCTCCTTCTGTCCAAATTGCCTGAGGATTACATCCTATGATTAGTTAATGGTGTCACAGAGCAGCTTGCATGGGGGCAAGAGAACTGCTGGTGACATGTGAGGATTGCATTTGACCCCCAGGACTAGTAGGCCAGTCTAGGCCTAGGGTTGGTAAGATACTGGTCAGACTTTTGGACTTTCCTAGTAGCTAGCATCCTAGAATAGTTAGCGTGATTTATAGTGCCTCAGTCAGCATCAGTAAGCATCTCAGTCAGCAGGGAGTAATGCTCAGTCAGCCAGAGTTAGGCCTGGTTAACTGGAGTTCCCAGGATTCACAGAATAGTCAGTAGTGCCTTGTCATGTAACAGTAGTATTTGTATGTGTGTGCATGCAGAGATGAGACTCTAAGTCAAGTCTCCTTGTCCAATAGGAGTAGTGACTACTGTTCCATTGTCTCCAGGAGAAGCCCTGGCTTGTTTTGCTCTCCTAAGTTTCCTGTGCTTCATTCTCTGTGTGCCACGTGTTATTGGCACCTCAAACATTCATCCAAGCTCTAGTACAGTCAATGAGTCACTTAGCAGTAGCGACAGTTACTTCCCACCTGCAGTAGTGGGCATATTGGCTAAGTCTTCAGCAATTTCCCTCAGTACTCAAGGTACTGACAATATCTAAGTGTCACTGCTCTTGCTGGTGACAGATGGGGTATGTGACGCATTCCTTCATGTTTCCATAAATTGTGAGCAAATTCTGCCACTGGAAGGTATGTAGCCCAGTTGTCTTGTCTTCCATTGACAAAGTGTCTCAGGAATGTTTTAACCCATTGATTCATGCATTCGCTTTGTCCATCAGTTCTGGGGTAAAACATGGTACTAAGGTTTTGTTTGATGCTTATTGCTTTGCATAGAGTTCTTGTAAAGTTTCCAGTGAAACAAGGGTCTCTGTCAGATATGATGTGTTTGGGGGTTCCAAACCAGGGAAAGAGGTGCTGAAGGTACAGTTGTGCCACCCCTTCTTTGGGGATTTCTTTGTTACAGGGTAGGAACTTGACTGCTTTGGAACATCCTTAGTCTACGAAGGTAAGAATGGTGTTGTATCCTTTGGACTTTGGTAATTCAGTTATAAAGTCCATGGACATGTATTGGAAAGGTCCTTCTTCCACTGGGGTGTTAAAGTGATTTAGGGGGGCTTTTGTGGTTTGGATGATCTTATTTTCTTGGCACTTGGCACATCCTTTGATGTATTTTTCAATGAATTCTTGAAGTTTGGGGCCATGGTAACATCTTTTGACTAGGTCCCAAGTGTTTGAGATCCCTAGGTGGCCACCTATGGGTGCATTGTATATTTCTTTGAGGGTTTGTTGTCACTTTTTGTTGTCATTTGGGAGGTGAAGAGTTTGAATAAATAAGTTATCAGGGAGGATGGTAGTTTGTTCATTGTTTACCCCCTCTTTAAGGTCTTTTCTTTGTGTTAGAAGGTCTGCAATGGTATTTTGTTTCCCTGGAAAGTGATGGATGATGAAGTCATAGTCTGCCAAGTAGTTTATTAATCTTGCTTGTCTAGGTGTTACTCTTTATGCCACTCAGAAGTATTTCAGGTTGTCATGGTCTGAGTGCACTTTGATTTGATGCCTAGCTCCTAGAAGGAAGTATTTGAAGAATTTACCTGCTGATACTATTGCCAGCAGTTCCCTGTCATACAGTCGCTCAAAAAACCATCCTAATGTTTGGCCATTTTGGAAAGCCTGGCTTGTCATAAATCAAATAAATCAGGTAATATGTTGAAAATAATATATTTTATAGTTTAGCATCTTAACATTCAGGAATGCCTGCAATCATGTGATTTGGACCAAAGGTGATGTAGCAATTTGCAAGATAAAGTTGGGTATCATTGGGACAGTTTTTTGACCCTCTATTATTTTCATAATATCTCCTTTTTATTGACCTGAATCATCTTAAGATCAAGTATTGATCAAGTCCAAAAGTAATAAACAGGGTCATGTGACTTTGTTTATACAAGTTTGACATGTTAAAATCACTTCAACCAACTTCTTTCCTTCTTACCACCACTATGCATCCCATACCCTCTGCTCAGCACTTTACCATCATCTCCCTTCTTCATGAATACTATTCTATCCATGAAATCTAGTCTAAAACTGATATAGGGTAGTCTACCATTGGTAGAATCAAGAAACAAGTGGATGCAAATAAGGAAAATAATAAGGGAGGTTGCCCTTCTAAGCTTTCCTCTCGCAATAAACAATCTATTCTTTGCCAAATCACTACTGGAAAGCTTGACAATGCTGTTCAAGTTGCCCATTTCATCAATAGTATCCTTCCCAACCCTATCTCAGCCCAAACAGTCAGGAATGTTCTTAAGGAGAATGGGTTTTCCTCTGTTATCAAGAAGAAGCACCCTCTTCTTAAGAGGCAGCATCAAGAGAATTATCTTAAATTTACCAAGTACCATAAAAACTGGACAGTGGAGGATTGGAAGAGGGTTCTATGGTCAGATGAGACTAAAATCAACAGGATTGGGTCAGATGGAAGGGTCTACACCTGGAAAGAAAGGGGTGAACCCTTTTCAGACCACACTACCACCCTAACTATCAAGCATGGAGGAGGAAATAATCTCATGATATAGGGCTTATGGGCTGGAATGGGGTTGGGAAGCTTATAGAGATTCATGGGGCCATGGATTCACAGCAATACTGTGACATCTTAGATGATGGGGTGATGGAAAGCTTTGAGAAGCTAGAGATACCAGAGGAAGAACGGGTATTCTAGCAGGATAATGACCCTAAGCACACCTCCAAGAGGGCTTTCTAGTGGTTTGAAGACAATGACATCCAAGTGCTTGTCTGGCCTTCCCAATCTCCTAACCTCAACCCTATTGAGCACCTTTGGGTGCATCTTAAAAGGGCTTTGTAGGAGTATTTAACCTCACCTAAGAGGGTGCATGAGTTATAGGATAGGGTGGAGGGAGAATGGAATGAGATTGCTGCAGAAACATGCCAAAATCTCATAGAAAGTATGCCTAGAAGAATTAAAGCAGTAATTAGAGGTAATGGAGGTCATAGAAACTACTAATTGGATACCTACTGTAGATAAAATAGAGGGTCAAAAAACTGTCCCAATGATACCAAACTTTATCTTGCACATTGCTATATCACTTTTGGTCCAAATCATGTGATT
Organism: Russula compacta; assembly: GCA_022376555.1. NCBI lineage: Eukaryota > Fungi > Basidiomycota > Agaricomycetes > Russulales > Russulaceae > Russula > Russula compacta. The sequence continues at coordinate 30,607 of WTXH01000260.1, forward strand.
TTATGGATTCCTGAATGTTAAGATGCTAAACTATAAGATATATTATTTTCAAAATATTACCTAATTTATTTGATTTATGACAAGCCAGGCTTTCCAAAATGGCCAAACATTGGCACAGTTTTTTGAGTGACTATAGATGTCATAATTGCATTCTGCTTGATTATTGCTTATATCTCATGAAATACTCATTATATCCTTACCAATTGTATATGAAAGTTGTAGTAGGTGTTGAACCTGAGGTGCCCACAGCAAAAATAGTGTGGTTTGACCACAAATTGTTGACTACATTTTGAGGCTGCTCACAAATGATGTTTTCATTTATACTGCAATTTCTATGCTACAGTGCACTAAGAGCTATGTATCCCCAGCCTATGGGCTATAATGCTGAGGTGCGATAACAAGAATAATGATGTTTGAGCATGTCATTGATGTGCTGAATGCATTTGATCACAATGAGATATAACAAACCTAACCCTACATGTTGAACTTTACAAAGCTGCTACTCTGTCACATTAGGTAATGCAAAAGAGTAGTTTCATTATTGTAACTATATTTGAATGCTATTACTACCTTGTACTTAGATTACACTGGACTGCTGAACAGCACACAAGTATTGTTGTGTTGTCCTGAGGGGTTAGAATAATAGTGTAACCAGCCTTGGGTGGACATTCAACTGTCCGCGTCCATATAAGTTCTGCAACTGGGCAAAGTGTTTGCGCCTCTATACTATTATCACATGCGACCCTAGCTTGTATGGGTCTGAGCTTTTTTTGTCGTCCCCTTGTTCTCTTTTTTGTGATTCCCTTTGTACCACTATTGGTGTTCCCTTTGTTCCGGATTCCATCATTACCTAGTTGGGTACTTGTCCTCTTTGGGCCCTAGGCCACCTTTTACTATAAGTAGTCGACTCCTTGCACCATGTACTAGCAAGTTGAGTCTCTTGTCAATACATCACAAGTGCTCTACTCCATCTGCCAGAGTGGCCATTGCGATGTACTGCAATAGGCAGGAACTCTATACGCACTTCACCGTTCCACTATAGTGCAAGTCCTAGTGCGACTTGACTTGTCTTACTCAACTTGTGTCTATTGTCCCTACCAAGCATCCTTGGTGGTGACAAATAGAGAGAGGGAGAAGAAAGAGGCCCTTCTACTCCTCTAATCACGTTAGCCTGCAACAGCACAAGGCCGACAAATGCAGGTGATGCAGACTGAGCAGAGCCACTTGCCCTTGTGCAAGTGGCCTCAAAAGAGCTAGGGCAATAGCCAGCAACATGTGGCTTGGAACTTAGAGATTGGCTTGGGTCAGCTAGACCTATGTGGGTCACATACCTATACCAGCCTACCTACAGTAGATGGGTGGAGGTAGACCCACTGTCTCCAACTGTCTCCCTTTGTGCTGTTCATAGCTCCTACATCTAAGAAGACCCATAATTGTGGACTCCTCTGAGTACAGGAGCTGGTGAGGCGCATGGCAACCAGAAGTTGCACTGACATAAGCACAAGGGTGAGGCAGGCATGGGCATGCCCAGGCCCAGGCAAGAAAGTGTGGGCATACCCAGTCAGGTGCAGGTGAAGCAGGTGCATGCAGGTGTGGGTGAGAAAGCATGGGGGCAGGTGCATAGGGGTGAACGTGTGCAGGTGAAGGTGGATCCACATGGGCAGGCAGAGGCAGGTGCCATGGACAGGTGGAGGGGAGTGGGCATGGCAGGAAAGTGGGGGTAGGCAAGTGCGTGTGGGTGACAGTGGGCAGAGGTGTGGGTGGGCAAGTGGCATGAATGTGAACAACAGAGAATAAGCATTTGCACAAAGAAAAAAAAAGGTCGAACTCATGCACTGAACTATATTCCTGCTGTCAAGTTCATTCTTGGATCATTTGGATGCACACTTTTCAATCCTGAAGGCAAGGGAGGCACTGGGCAAGAGGTCAGAAGTGAGGTGGGCTAGGTAGAGGCAGATGTGTATGGGCAGGCAGAGGATAGCACACAGGGTCCATGCCATGCTGGTCATATGCATCAGGAAAACAGAAAAAATCTTAAAGCAACTTAAATGTACTTAAACCACTTTTAAGTACATTTAAGGAGACATATAAGGCATTGATATTTAAGATAGATTTTCATTTTTTAAGTTAATCCATTTCCTTAACGTCTCCTTAAACCATCTTAAGGAACTTATTGAACTTGAGAGAAACCATAATTCTTATCCTTAAACTGGCTCTTAAGGAACTTATTGAAATATTAAGATGATTTTAAGCATGAAATTAAGAATATATTCAGCACCAAAATAAGTAGTCCTTGAAGGATAAGTACAGTTCCAATAAAATTGGTGAGAATACATAAATTGCTGGGAAACATGTCCATTTGTCAAGCATGTAGAAGTGCAAGGTATTGATTTTAGTGGCAAAGTATATATATTAGCAACATCAAAAGAGAATATAAATTCACTCACACTTGCACTTGTCAACAAGTCTTGCATGAATGTCATCCAAGTCCACACTGATGATGGTGGGCTCACAATCATGGTGAGATGGCCTGCCTTTGACAAACTTATTTGCCAACTCCATAATTTTAATCAGGCAATAAGGGTCCATCTCCTGTGCAGATTGTGTATATGCATGGGTTGCTGCACCCCAGTTGGCTTCATTGAAAGTTAGAACACCCAAAGATATTTTCCCTGTTGATTTGTTAAGCATTGATTTGAGGGCAATGGCCTTATTGGTTGAACAGCTGGTTTCTACTGTGTCAATGGTGATTGCATCTGTTTTCTAGAGTGTCAGAGCCTGTTCAACCTATTTTGACATTAGTGCCAGAACTTCAGAAGAAACTAGGACATACCACCACCACTGATATCCCAAGACCAGCGCTTGGTATCTGACTAGGTTCTCTTGGGTTTCCTAAGGCACTGACTTTGACAGATCCAGAGATAGCATTCATATGTGCCGCAAAAGTTTGAAGGACAAAGGCACCATGGAAAAGGTCTGCCCACTCCTGGTGGATACATCAATATGTGTTTGCAATCCATTAGATAGATCACATACATCAGGATCAGCTGAAGAGGTATTGCCATACAAGAATTTGAGGCCCTCAAGTGCATTCATGGCAAAATCTTGCCGACTTTCATCAGTAGTAAATATGTCAGCAACTTCATTGGAAGTGAAGAAGGTGTTGATGATAGTAATGGCAATGGATCTGATGCAACTCCATCAAGTATCAGAGATTCTTTGCAGGGCCTGAAGGTGGGTAGAAACACATCAGATTGATTATCTAAAGTAAGATCATGATGTGTGACATACAAGTTTGAAGACCAGGTCATTGAGCTCAACTCTGTAGTTAATGTCATGGTAAATGGTGAGCCAGATGACTCACAAAGCACAAAGTAATTCCCTATCATCAACTTTGAAGGGGTCTTGCCAGCATGCAAACCACCAGACCAAAGTTGGGATAAACATATGTTGGAACCAATCTTCATCATGGGTACCAGGGGGGAGGTTGTCATTCATAACTCTAGATTTTGCCTTCTTTGATTCTTCTATTATCCAGTCAGGATGAATATCTTCAACCCTAATGACATCCTTTAAGAAACAGATGAGTAAAAAGAATAAGAATAACAAGGAATATTATACTGCTAGTGAGGCACTTATTCCCTTTGGGAGGGTTATCGATGGCAATCTCACATTCTGGTCCATCAAGCTCTTCACCATCGGAGAACCCTCCAATGGGCACACCTTGTGACCCACATGCATGTTCATAATTAGCTGTCAACTCAGGTTTTGTGCTTGTCATCATGGTGGATGATTGTCGATACCCATTGGTGAGGGTGAGGGAGGGCTGCTTGGAAGCCATGGACAACAATTCTGAAGCCCAGCTGGGGGGCCAAGAAGGAGTTTCAATGCTATTAACTCAGCCAGAAATGATATCTATGTGTGCTTCCTTATTGTTGTGCCTGCTGAGGTTGAAGTAAAACAGTGTCATGTCATCCAGGGTCAGAAACAATTCAGAGTCCATAAGAGCGGTGTGAAAAGACATACAGTTTGATCTGAACCTTATCCAACATAGGGTTATTATTCTCATTACCACACAGCACAACTGCTGTGGCCTTATGGTGGCATCCATCTGATTTCTTATCATCTACCATCACCTTTCCCCTGCCACTTGCCAGCTCCTTATGGGCATCTTCAATTACAATGCGGATTTGCTGTTTTGACAATTTGGCCTTCTTTGCTGGAGGTGCATCTTTGGGCTCATCTTTGGACTCTGTGGCACCTTCAGTGTCAATAGGTTGGGCAAAATCTAGATCACTTATTTGGTCAGTTTGCTCTTCTACACCTTCATCACTACTCAAAGATGCCATTGTATCAACATGGCTCTCAGTAGGGCCCATTCAATGTTGGGGGTGAGGGCGAAGGGGCTGAGGGGTGATGTCAATGAGGTCCTCCTCTGCAATCCTCTCTTCAAGCCTGGCTACTTGTTGAATCTTCACCTTCTTTGCCTCCTCTGCCTGTGCCTTCTTTTCCTCCCTGGCTTTCTTCTCTGCCTGGATCTCAGCCTTCATATGGTATTTCCTCTTTAGTGTTACTATGCCAAGCTCATAAGCCAGGTGCTTAGAATTTATGGTCTGTGTTTGAGAAGGCATGTTGGAGTGGGAGGTGTGGTTGATGTGGCAATTGAAAGACATTAGTTGAACTAGGCCTAGTTCAAATTTCAAACAAGTCAAAATTTCCATGCTCATGCTAAGTCAGTAAGTCAGCCAGATCTGCACCATGTATCCTAATCACTGGCAGAATCTTCAAGTTCACTGCATGCATTCTTGTGTCACCAATTCTCCTTGTCTGGCTTGCCCCTACATGAGCAATCCACCTTCTGGTGACCAAGTGCCTGCCTTGCCACAATTGTATAATGAACACCACAGTCTATCTGGATGTGACAACTCAATGTCACCAACCACAGATCTCAGTTTCAGCAGTCATCCTGCTCTTTATCTGGTTAAAGGAGAGTTCATTCACATCCCAGCAGTCCACATCCTGGTGATTATGATGACACACCTTTAACTCTTGCCCCTTTTTTACTTGATTTTTCACCACCTCCACCTTCAAGTTCTAGTAGTCTATTTTCATATGACCCAGAGTTTGAGCCTCAACTCTTCCCAGAATCCCCACATATCAGTGGTCCACATGCCAATAATTTCTATCCACCTTCACCCACTGCTTGCTTTACAAACCGTATGATGACCCTGGATACAATGAAGATAGGTGGGGTGATGGGGAGAGTAACTCCAGCAATAAGAGCGACTTCAGTGACTTGCCACACCACCCAGCCCTCCACTTGCAGGGGGCAACAACAACAACAATACAGTGCACACTAGGAGAGAATTCCATCCCCTTCTGAACAGTATGTAGTGCAAGTTCCTCTTTATATTTTTTAACTTATGACATGTAACCAGGTATGCAATGCAATAGAGATGGACATTTAATCCCTGCAAGTTCATTGCTGCTACCACTGACCATGACATTGATCCCAGCAACTGGGCACCATACAACAATTGCATTGAGTTCAAAGTTGCCAAGTTTCTATTCACATGGGTACAGATGTCTGGTTTGAACATTGATACATTACTGAAGTTGTCACACTGGACTGAGTGTGCGTTCTGTCGTGTTGCTGTCTGGCAGCCTCCTTGGCTGCTGGTTCTCTTTGTATGAGGGGTAGGCATCTGGCCTGTCTCTGTCCTCTGCTGTATGTGAGGATGATATCTGTGTCGTGACCATGGTCTTGGTTGTCTTCTGTGGAGTTCTAACGCCTTGTTAGAATGGCTGTGGGTAGTGGCAGTGCTGGCTGCTGTGTTCCCTATCTCCTGAAGGAGGAAGGGGATCTAGATGTGGAGGAGTCAATTTGGATACTTGAGACACATATCCAAAGAAGGATGTCTGGAGTGCAGATATGCCTTGTATTGCACTTAGTTTGTTGGTATGCCACTAAGGTCGTGAATGGAAGGAGCTCCTCCTTCCTGCTGGGTTTCTGGTGCAGATGGGGTGGTTCTATAGAGCACTGAGAGGTCCTTACTCAGTGACCTTCATCTGTCTGAAGCGAAGAAAGGCAATGCCTTTCTGAGCGCTTAACGTATGTGTCAGAGTTTAAGAGTTCCCAATCATGACTTGTTTACTATATATGGTAGATTAAGTGAAACATGTCACTAAGTCGCTTAGCAGACCCTAGGGTATTTCAGGGCACAAGTGGGAGGGGAAAGGGGCTGTGAAGCTTCGGTCACTCAGAGGATTGCTCTGAGAATGTCTAGGATTCACAAGAGACCAAGCTTAAGGCTTTGGTCCCCTTCTATGAGCATATTTATACATAACTATTTAGCGGAGTCTTCGCAGCGATTGATGTGTTTCAGCGGCAGTAAGGCCACAAAAACTGTCGCAGATTAGTGTAAGTACTCTAGTAATAAGCCGAGGCAACACAACAGCAGAAGGGATTGGCAGGAGTGTAATAGAAGTGATGTAAGGTAAGGGGGGAAGGGGTGATGACTCCAGCCGGACTGTGGGAAATATGTACGTATAAGGCAAGAAGATTAGTAAGTGTAAGCATCCCAATAGTCCACCATGACATGGTGTGCAATGCCATCTCCATCAGTGAGGAGTTCAAGAACCTCCATGCCCAGTGAGTCATGTCATATATTTGCACCTACGTCATGTTAACCAACACCCTCAAGCAAGATGTCACCCAAACAACAAATGATGCCAGACAAATCACCAGTCTCAATGTTCTATGTGTCATCAACCAGCACACTGCAGCCACCCTTGCTTATGGTCTCAATCATGCCGACCCAAAGGTAATTGCAGTTTATGCTCTTGGCCGCAGAAACTAATCCAGTGTTCATGTTATGGACTCATGCCACACCTGGTCTGGCATGTCCTTTGGCAGCCTGCTCTACCCTTCTGACAGGCAAGAGCCTCGCTCGGCCATTCACTTTAACTCCATTCATACCTAGAGTGGGGGAAACCTCTAAAGTACTGTATCAACTATAACCCTTACCCTAAAGTCCAGGCAGCTGTCACAAACATGGATGCCTGGCAGTGCATGTGTGTGCACAAGCTATCCTGGTTGGAGGAATGGTGGGGATCCCAAGGGTTTTAGATATCAAGGTGTCAACCCTAATGAGATGGGTGGTATTGGGCTTTGATTTGAGGAGGGGCCTTCAGTTGGCTGGCAAAGTTACAGCATGACCTTACTTAGCAACCTTACTTACTTAAACCCTTCTTATAAATTCTTAGATGTGCTTTAGCCTTATGATAAATCCTTAAACATGACTTCATGCTCCAACAACTCAGAATGAAACAAGGTGACCTAGACGAATACATAACTCAGTTCAAGAGCCTAACTATGAAAGCTGGATATGCACTTGATGCACCAGGAATGCTACAAATGTTCCTAAAGGACTACCATCTGGTTTAGGATGAAACACTCAGAATGCACCCAGACTAACCACCTTTGACAGTTATATCCAGTGGTTCAGAAGGAATCCAAAGTACAGGAGCAGGAGAACCTGATCTTTGGAGATGGGAAATGGCCAATGCCAAACTGGGGACCCAAGAGACCCCCACCCCGTCATGCAGCCGCACCTCCTAAACCCCAGTTCACTCAGAGACACCCTTACACCAATGGCACTCCTATTGCAAGTGGATACTCATTAGGAAAGCAGACACGATGAAGTCAAGAAGAAGCACAAGAAGAAGGATGATGCTTTGAATGTAGCAAGCAAGGCCATATGGCCAAGAATTGCCCCACAAGAAGAGGCTGCTCCAGAAACCATCTTACATTAAATGGTCCAAAGCAATGACAAATACTATAAGAAGAAGATAAGGAAATGGAAGAGGCTGAAGAAGAACCTCAGGAAATGGACAAAATCAAAGATATGGTCAATAGAATGGTCACCTTCTCTGACAACAAGAAGGTGCAATGGATGAATGCGATGCAAGCCAAAGGAGTGGATTTTTGACCACCTGAATGACATGGCCATCATTTGGGCACTGTTCACAAATAATGTATTTGTACCCAAGATTCAATCAGTACAAACTCAAATAATACTATGTTTATGGAACAGAAGGGCTGACGCAACAGCACTTGTGGACAGTGGAGCCACAGAAATTTCATCCACCACAAACTCATACAATGCTTCCAGATCCCCACAGTACCCCTCAGAAACCAAGAATCACCAGGAACGTTGATGGAACCATCAACCAGGCTGGGAAAATTACTGACAAAGTAGAACTCAAAATTTGACATCAAGGAATCACAAAAAATTCCCCTTCTTTGTCACTAACTTAGGACATGTAACATCATCCTGGGATACCATTCCTAGCCACCAAAACCAAAGATTGATTGGAAGAAAGGAACCATTGAAGGAAGCATTGTGGCATCCACAGCTGATGCTCACAAATGGAAGGTGCTTTCCCAAATCAGGAAAACCACCACATCTACACTTAGCAATCCAAGAAGCAGAAAAGAAAGACAAGAAGACCTGGGATCAAATAGTACTGGAAAAATACCACCCATTCCAGAAAGTCTTCAGTGAAGCATCAAAGTGGATCCCAGAATCAAAACCTTGGGACCATGCTATAGATCTAAAACCAGATGCTCCAGCATCATTTGACTGTAAAGTCTACCCCCTATCACCCAAAGAACAAGAAGCATTGGAAGAGTTCCTAAAGGAACACCAAGAAAAGAAATACATTGAACCTTCCAAATCACCATATGCCTCCCCCTTCTTCTTTGTTAAAAAGAAGGATGGAAAACTATGACCAGTCCAAGACTATAGAAAGCTCAATGAATGGACCATCCCAAACAACTACCCCCTACCTTGATTAGAGACCTAATACCTCGACTTGCAGGAAGAAACACTTCACCAAGTTTGATGTACATTGGGGGTACAATAACATCCTCATCTGACCAGAAGACCAACATAAAGCAGCCTTTAAAATGAACAGGGCTTCTTTCAACCAAAAGTAATGTACTTTGGAATGAGGAATGCCCCAGCCACCTTCCAAAGTAATGGACTTCATCTTCAGAGACCAATTAGCCAAAGGGAATGTGTTCATCTACATGGATGACATCATCACCACCAATGGAACTTGGGAGGACCACTACAAAGAAGTAATCAAGGTCCTAGAAGTCTTACAAGAAAATGACCTCTATCTAAACCAGAGAAGTGACTTCCACAAACAGAAGTGGAATATCTAGGAATGCTAGTAGAAGCAGACGTGTCAAAATGGATCCAGTCAAAGTCAAAGGAATTACAGACTGGCCCATCCCTATAACAGTCAAAGAACTCAGGGCCTTCCTAGGCTTTGGAACTTCTACAAAGACTTATTGATCATTATTCCCTAATTGCATGACCACTTCATGAACTAACAAAGAAGAGCAAGAAATGGAATAGAGCCAAAAAGCCAATGAAGCATTCCAATAACTCAAGAATAAATTCACATCCTACCCTATCCTTAGGAATGCTGATCAAACCAAACCATTCACACTAGACACAGATGCATCAGACTATGCCATTGGAGCCACCCTAATGCAGGAATTTGAAGATGGACAACACCCAGTCGCATTCTTTTCAAAGTCACTTATTGCTGTTATTAAAAGAGTTAGTGATTCGTAATTTCGAAAAAAAAATTGTGTCAAAATGTAGCACAGAAGTTTTTATTTATATCTCATGAAATACTCATTGTATCCTTACAAGTTGTATATGAAAGTTGTAGTAGTTGTTGAACCTGAGGTGCCCATGGCAAAAATAGTATGGTTTGACCACAAATTGTTGATCTGGTTTTGAGGCTGCTCACAAATGATGTTTTCATTTATACTTCAATTTCTATGCTATAGGGCACTGAGAACTATGCATCCCTAGCCTATGGGCTATAATGCTGAGGTGCTACAACAAGAATAATAATATTTGAGTACTGTTAGTGATTTGGAGCAGATTTTTGTGCTCAGCCCACCCATGACAAATACATAAATCTTGGCTTGTACTCCTTACTCCTTACCCCTCATTCTTATTAATAATCTATGACCCCTGGACTTGTCTTATCTTCTCGGCTTCTGTGTCTGCCTCAGACTTCACACCTCATCTCTGATCTCTTGCCCAGTGCCTCCCTCTCCTGTCCCAGATTAAACAGGGTGTGGCTTTTCCAAACTTTTTTTTTCTTTGCACTTATATTGTTCCTTTGTTGTTTGCATTCACATCCCCACTCACCTGCCCACATCTGCTCGCCGTCACCTGCACACACCAGCCTACCCCTGCTTTGCCCATGCCCACTCACCTCTACCTGCCACCTGCCTGCACTGCCCATGTGCATCCACCTTCACCTCACCTGCCCCGCCCATCCAGGATTGAAAGGGTGCAGGGTTTTCCATCCAATTGACCCAAGAATGAACTTGGCAGTGGGAATATAATTCAGTGCATGAGCTTGGATCTCTATTTTTTTTCTTTGTGCTTACATATGTTTCTCTGTTGTTCATATTCATGTTTGCATTTGCCACTCATGCCTCTGCCTACCATCACCTGCATCCACCTGCCTACCTCTGCTTTCTCATCTGTGCCCACTCACCTCCACCTGCCTCCACATGCCTGTTTCTGCCTGTGCACATCCACCTCCACCTTGCCTGCCTCGCCTCTGACCCCTTGCCCAGTGCCTCTCTTACTGTAACTGGCCTTGGGTGGACATTCAACTGTCCGTGCCCATGTAAGTTCTGCAACTGGGCAAAGTGTTTGCGGCTCCCTGTACTACTATCACATACGACCCTAGCTTGTATGGGTCTGGATTTTTTGATTACTCCTTTGTTCCCCTTTGAGACTCCCCTTTGTACTGTTGTTGGGACTCCCCTTGTTCTGTATATCACTACTGCTCCATTTAGCACTTGTCTCCTTTTGGGCCTAAGGCCACCATCTACTATAAGTAGTTGACTCCTTGCACTATGTACTAGCAAGTTGAGTCTCTTGTCAATACAACACAAGTGCTCTTCTCCATCTGCCAGAGTGGCCACTGTGAAGTACTGCAGCAGGCAGAAATTCTACATTCTCTCATACTCCATCTATCGTCCAAGTTGTAGTGCGACTTGGCTTGCTTTTTCATTTGTGTCTATTTGTCCCTACCAAGAATCCTTGGTGGTGACATTAGACTCAACTTTCTTACACCATGGCCAGTAGTTCATATGCCCTAGGAGGAACTCTCCATCCAGGAGACATAGCAAGAGGGTGTGCCAACCAAAGGGTTCAGCAACTAGAGACAAATCACCCCCTGAACACCAAAGGACATCCAATCTTGGTGCTTACTGCCAGAGATGGGAAGATCAACCACAAGAGACAAGTGTGCCAATACCAAAACCAGTGGAGAGAAGTCCAGTGGAGCCAGCTCAGCCAGACATACACCATAGAGAGACATATTCCCCAACTAGCTGAATACAACCTAGGGACCACCCCAGAAGAAAACAGGTCAGAGCTTTCAGATGAAGAAGAAACCTTATCAGGAAAAGAAAGGGCATCGACTGAAGAAGTCGAAGAAGAAACCACCACAAACCAACAGATTCGCCTCACTCCCATAGATGAAGACCTAAGGGAAATACCACCCCTGTCACAGGGCGGCTTGCAAGGGGGCAAGAGAACCGCTGATGACATGTGAGAGGTGCGCTTGACCCCCAGGTGTGGTAGGCCTGTCTGGGCCTGGGGTTGGTAATACAGGTCGGACACTTAGTCAGTGTGTGTCAGCGAGCTCAGTCAGCCTCAGTAAGCAACTTAGTTAGCCGGATGACCAGAATATGGTCGCGTCAGCAGTAGTAGTCACTTTGTACCAGTAGTATTTGTACGCATGCGCGTGCAGAGACGAGACTCTAAGTCGAGTCTCCTTTGTCTATCAAAGAGTAGTGACTTCGATCGATTGTCTCTAGGAAAGCCGTGGCTTGTTTCGCCTTCCTAGGTTTTCTGTGCTTTATCCTTTGCGTGCCCTGAGTTGCTGGCACACCGAACGTCGACTCCGGTTCTAGCACCATCAACGAGTCGTTAGGGAGTCACGAGAGCTATTTCCCACCAAGCATAGTGGGCGTAACCGCTGAGTTGTCAGACGATTCCATTACAGTCATCGAGACTAACGACGTCTAAGTGTCACTGCTCTCGCCGGTGACATTAGACTCGACTTCTTTACCACCACGGCCCCTGAAGGGAGACAATACGTCCAACTTCCCATTGATAGGGAACGAGCCTTGCAAAACACAGCAGTCTATTGGGAAGATCAGACCTTCCCATTCCACGCATACGCAATCCGAGTAGGAGGAACACAAATCAGAGCGGTTTATCTACACAACCAACATTGGTACATGCTTAATTGGGGAAACGAAGGAGAGTCCCCATTTCTTGACCAAAGAGCGCGACAAATTGATCAGTATAACGGAAGGCACGAAGGAGCAGCCCTAAACACGTACGAAGAAGCCCCCACCATTGTCAACTGGAGCGAAGGCTCCGACAGCGAGGAAGAAGAAAGCCCCCTCGACCAACAGATTCGAAACTCACCCATCGATTTGTCCCTAGCCATCACTGCCCTCACAGATTTATCACTTACAGCTGAGCCAATCAATATCGCCACGATGTTGACCGCAGCGACAGCCGTAACAACCACACAAGCAGGAGGAAGAACTGGACCACCCGCAGGAGGAGGTAGTGGAGGACCCGGCGGAGGCCCTCCAGGAGGCAACCCACCAGGAGGTGGAGGAGGAGGCGCACCAGGAGGTGGACAACCACAACAACCAATTCAAGCGGACGATAAACCAATGGGAGCTCTGCCAACGATCTTTGAAGGGGATCGAACTAAAGCTGAGAGCTTTCTACGAGAACTCCGAGCGTATTTCCTCGTTAACCACAACGTTCCATCCCTAGCCTCTTTCATCAAGAGAGTGGCTATAGCCCTCACCTGCATCAAAGGAGCGGAAGTCAACCGATGGATGGAACAACAATTAGATTGGCTAAGCACACTCCAGCCCGCAGACGATGCACGTGCAGTATGGACGACGTTCGTGCAAAACTTCAAGAACCGTTTCCTTGACTCGCAAAAGGCCCAAAAGGCGCGTATCAGACTACAAGAGTTAAAGATGAGATGGCCGGAGATAGATGAGTACATCTCTACCTTCGAGAGTATAGCGCACGAAGCTGGCTACAATCCAATGGATCAGAACACCATGCAGCTATTTCTGCAAGGGCTACCACGAAGTGTCGGACAAAAGGTGCTGGAAGATACAGTGGTCCAAACATACGACCAAATGAAAGCCAAAGCCATCAACGTAACCGCATCACAGCGAATCATTGACGCTCTGTACACGCGTCCCAACAACAACAGCAGCACGAGACGACCCCCATTCCAAAACAACTGGCAGTACCGCACCCAACAACAACCGCAGAATCATAGACCACCGCGACAGGGGTTCGGACAAACCCCTTACAACTCCACCACGGCACCTAGAGCGTGGAACAATCAACCGGTGCCCATGGACGTGGACCGAGCCAGAGCCCCCAGGGGAAATTGGCGAGGACGAGGCGGAGGGCCGCCTAGGGGAAACGTCGTAAGAACAGACGACAACAGGAATCAAAGAGGGGTGCAGGGTGCGTGTTTTACCTGTGGACAACAAGGACATTTCGCTCGCGCCTGCCCTACCAAACAGCATCGTGCAATACACGCACCGCCCAGCTCATTGACTGGACGCCCGAAGACAACGAGACCGAGTCCAACGTCTCAAAGGTGGATCATCTCCACCAACAACTCGAGACCCTCTCGTCGGAAGACCAAGAAGAGCTGATGAACCGTCTCGGAGCGAAGGAAGGAAATTTTTCGGAAGCCTAATCCGTGCGGCCTGGATTAGGAAGACTGGATCAGATAGGATGTATCTCTCTATACGAAAATCTATGCA
>WTXH01000261.1:0-43851 GCA_022376555.1 Russula compacta
ACTGCTAAGATTGAGACAAGAGACTCAACTTGCCTCTACCAGGCATAATGAGTCCCTATTTATAGTACATAGTACTTGAGGGCAGGCTTAGAGCCTGAAGGGGGCAGTGCTACTTATTTTAAAACCAACACAATAGCGACCAATGGCACAAGCCACTCAAGAAATCACAAGCTGATACGGATGAAACAGGGCGCGAACATGAAATGGGGCACGAACTCTATACTTGGCCGGTTCCGCAACTTACAGGGGCGCGATGGTGTTGAACCATCACCCCAGGCCGGTTACACGCTGCCAGGTTCGCCTGAGCCAGGCGCAGCTCTGCACGCAGAATGTCAGTCTCGCAGTCCAGCACGCGATACCGCGAGACCTCGGCGAGGAGGTTCCAGTCGTCCAGGGCGATGACGGCCTCCCGGAGTGGGTGGTAGTCGATTTCGGTTCCCCACAGGCGGGCGTGGAACCAAGGCAGGAGTGGGGAAAGAGGGAAGTCGTCGAAGTCGGGGCGTGCATACAGGTCGATGATTTGGGCGTCGTGGTCGCCCGTTGCATTGGCCGCCAGCCCGGCCACTCGTCCGTCGTCCAGCTGTTTGATGAATACGGCGGGTTTCTCGCCGTCGGGGGTGGTGATGGTGAAGTCAGGGAGCCTTCCCTCATTGTCGACGTACCCATCAGGGCACAGAAGGGGCTCCCCGTCGATTTGCTGGATCTGGGCCTTGAGCTCCCGGTTGTCGCGATTGACCTCCTCGAATTGCCGCTTGAGGCATCTCGCCTCATCCTGAAATAGCGCCTCGCATTGCTGGAGGGTGGTGGCGAGGCCTGAGGCCAGCTGTCGAAGCTGGACTGGGCCAAGATTCTCGTATCCGTCCAGGACGGATCGCACAGTTCCCGGGGAGAGGGGGCCTTCCCAGAAGGCGTTCGTTTCAAGGTCGGGGAAGGCGCCAGGGAGGCGGATGGAGGTAGAGGCGGGCGCGGCGGCGGGCGGTTCGGTGCGGGCAGTTGCGGCGGAAGACTGGCCAGGGGCCTCAACCTCGATGCTTGAGGAAGGGGGTGGAACTGGGACTGGAGCGGGGGAGGACATTGTGAGGCGATCGTAGTGCTGAGGGTGGAGGATGTGGAAGCTGTTGTCTTTGCCGGGGGTTTCTGCTTCCCTTTTATGCTTTCTAAGGGCCGGCGTTTGTGATACTCCCGAAGGAGATCCGGGGCATGCACCTGGTCAGCTGGTTCCCAGGTGTTGTCGCTTTCGGGGTAGCCCCGCCACTTTATTAGGTAGTGCAGCTTCTTTGATCGCCCTTGAAGGCGATGGTTTCTAATCTGCTCCACCTCGTATTGTTCTTCGTTATCGATTAATTCAGGGGGAGGTCGGGCGTAATTGGGCCCGTGAGAGTCCGTCTCTCTGTATGGGGTAAGGAGAGAGGCGTGGAACACCGGGTGGATCAACCATGATGTGGGGAGCTGCAACATGAAGGTGACTGGGGATACCTCTTTGAGGATCTTGAAAGGGCCGTACCGCTTTGGATTCAGTTTGGACCCTTGATGTGGGAGGGTCAGGTGGGTCCCTTCTAACCATACTTGGTCGCCAGCTTTGTATTGTCCTGCTGGTGTTTCAGCTGCCTTTTTATTGATTGCCTCGATCGCTCGCTCCCGTGCTTCTTCCATTCTATGCACTCGTTGCTCCACTGCCTCGTTGTTGGTTCGGACTCCTAAATCTCCGGGCCCCAGCGTTGGTTCGTAACTGATTAGGATTTGATTGGGCGATAGCCCAGTCGTGCTGTTTCTTCGGTTATTGTGCACCGCGGTTGCAACTGCCACCCATTCCGTCCAGTCGTCAGGCTGTCCACCAGTCACCAGTCGTAGATATTGCTCTATCCATTGATTTTTCCGTTCAGAAAGGCCGTCTGTTTGGGGGTGGGCCACTGTGGACAGATTCTGCTGTATCCCTAACTTTTTGGTGAGCGCCTTTCCGAAGCTCGACGTGAACCGTGGGTCTCGGTCACTGATGATCTTTCTTGGCAACCCATACCACGGATAGAGGTGATCTAGGTAAAGCTGGGCGATTCCCGGTCCTGTTATGTTGGTCGAACAGGGAAGGAATAGGGCAGCGCGGGAGCATCCGTGGTCCACAATGGTGAGAATTGCATCTAGTCCTCGCTTCAATGGTAGTCCAGTGATCAGATCCATGGATATAGTTTGGAACGGTAGTGTGCCTGGTTCTGAGGGGATTCGGTAAAGTGGGATGCGAGGCCGGTGTGTCAGGATTTTCGCCTGCTGACATGTTGCACATCCTTTGACGTAGTCCGCAATCCATTCTTTCATCTTTGGCCACCAATATCGTTCTTGCACTTTCCTCAGGGTTTCATCTCTCCCTGGGTGGCCAGATGTGGGCGTGTCGTGGGCGTTTCTGACGATGGCTCGCCTGAGTTCCTTGAGGTTTGGTATGATGGTTTTTCCGTGAATTGTTTGTGCCACTCGGATTCTGTGGGGTGGAATGATTGTGACGTCTTTGTTATCGTCTTCGCCGTGATCTGCGTTTGACGGTCTGGACAGTGCATCCGCTGCCGTGTTCATTTTGCCCGGGATGTATTCCAGGATGTAGTCGTATTCCTGTAGGTCTGCGTGCCATCGTGCGGTTTGTCGGTTTAGATTCCTTGGCGACTTCCAGTATTGGAGATTGGCGTGGTCTGTTCGGATGATGAAGGGTACTTTGGTCCATCCTAGGTAGTGTCTCCAGTGGGCTAAGGCCTTCATGACGGCTAGCAACTCTCGTTCATAGATGTCGTAGTTTTGTTCTGTGGGCGCGAACGTTGCTGAGTAGTATGCCACTGGGTGTAGTACTGGTTTGTGTCGCTGGGCCAAGGTTGGTGTGAGGTCGTTGTGCTGTCCCTCCTGCAAGAGTACGGCGCCTACGCCGTATGCCGATGCGTCGACGTGAAGTGTGAACTGTTTCTCGATGTCCGGTTGAATTAGTACTGGGCTGCTGCACATCCTTGTCTTCAGTTCCTCGAATGCCCTCATCTGTGCCTCTCCCCAGTGCCAGGGTGTGGTTTTCTTTGTCAGTTCGAGTAAGGGTCGGGCAATTCTTGAGTAGTTTGGGACGAAGTATCGATAGTAGCCTGTGAACCCTAGGAAGCTCCTGACATCTGTCGGGTTCTTTGGTGGGGACCAGTCCGCAATTCCCTGTAGCTTTTTAGGACTCATTCGGAGGTGGCCTTTTCCTACGATGACCCCTAAATACTTGATTTCCTCTTTTTCGAACTGGCACTTTTCGGGTTTGAGGTAGAGGTCGTTTTCTTCTAGTTTGTCCAACATGCGATGGACATACTCTCAGTGTCGGGCTGTGTGTTGTTCCTCTGTTTCGTATGGTCGTTTGGCCATATGGATGGCGATGTCATCCATGTATACGGAGAGCCAGCCTTCTCCTACCTCCTGTCGGAAGATGGTGTTCATCATCATTTGGAAGGTGGCCGGGGAGTTGGTAAGGCCAAAGAACATGACCGTTGGTTCAAACAGCCCCTCGTGGGTGAGGAAAGTGGCTTTCCACTCGTCCCCTTCCTTTATTCTGATGTTGTTGTAGCCCCATCGTACGTCGACTACTGTAAACTTGGTACATCCACTGAGTCGGTCTACAACTTGTGGGATGAGGGGCGAGACATTTCTGTTTCTCTTCGTCCATTTGTTGACAGGCCGGTAATCCTGTACCGGTCTCAGTTTTCCGTCTTTCTTCTTTACGAAGAAAAAGTTGGCTGCGTATGGTGATTTTGAGATGCGGATGGTCCCTCTTTTCAGGTGCTCCTGGACGAATTTGTGCATCTCAGCTTTCTCTTCTTGTGTGAGGGGTAGTAATCGCCCGGGCATTGTGTCAGGTGCTCCGGGTAATAGTTCAATGGTGTGATCCCATATGGTGGAGCTGGGCATTCGCTGTGAGTCTTCTTCGCTGAAGACCTTCTTGTGTTGTCTGTATTCGGCTGGTATTGTGTCATCCTGTTCCGGGTTACTTGTGGCGCCTCCTATTGTTACTCTTCCTAGGAGGTATGTGTCGGTTCGCTTCCTGAGTGGTCGGGGTACGTTTTTGGTCTGGGGTACATATACTGCTTTTGCAGCGTTCAGGGCTGAAAGGACAATAGGGAGGTGAGTGAAGTCGATCCACCCCTTTTTCCAGTCAATTCTTGGTTGGACAGATGCAAACCACGGGTATCTGAAGATTGCTTTGTGGTCTCCTAGGTCTGAGAGGAAAAATCGCTGGTTCATGGTTTGTGTCCCTGTCCGGAATTGTAGGTCGGTATAGTATTTGAGAGCCCCGCTCTTATTCTCTGTCCCATCGACGTTGAATAGTGGCCTTGGGTTCGCCAGTCGCTTAATGGGAAGTCGCAACCACCTGGCATAGTCCAGGCTCATAAAGTTTTCTGTAGCCCCTGAATCTACCAGGGCTATTCCTTCGGCTCTTTTTGCGATTGAACGTGCATAGAAACAGACTGTCATGGATTTCCTTGCTGATATATACATGTTATCGTTATGAATCTGCCTAAGCAGGGCCGATCTGATTAGGCAGAGGGAAAATCCTGTGCGATCCCCATTTCTTTGGCCAGCTTAATCTGGTCGTCAAGGGACATCCCCTCCAATTGCGCTCGCATGGTGGCCACCGAAGTCCCTCCGATGGTTCCGCCATGGGGTAGTCTTGGTCTTCCTCTTCTTGGAAATCAATGAGATTGGCTTGTCTGGGCCCTTGTCTGTAGGGGTTCCTGGACGGCTGTCGCCTCTCGGGGCAGGCACGGGCGAAATGCCCTTCTCTGCCGCAGTTGAAGCACCACATTGCCTCGTACCCTGGTGCGGATACGTTTCCTCTGGCGGGTGGTCCCGTTCTTTGTCTCCAGTTTCCTCGTCCCCTCCAGTTATTAGGGGTGCGACCTCTGGATAGGTCCATGGGGACTGGGGTGTTGTTCATTGATGGGGGCGCGTTTGTTGAATTGTATTGGGGGCGGTTCCCCTGGCTGTATCTGGGCTGCCAGTTCCTTTGTTGGAATGGCGGTGGTCTGGGTGGGTTATTGAATCGTTGGAATGGTGATTGTGCTCCCAGGGTCTTTTTCAGGATGCCATCTATGATGGTTTTCCCCTGCGCGATGGTCTTGACCTTTTCCTTGAGGTCATGGTAGTTGAGAGGGATTGGCGGCTTCAGGGTGTCGTGTAAGAGTGACGCGGGAATCCCTTGGAGGAAGATGTTGTACGTTTCTTCGTTTCCCAACGTATATCTGGCCTTCCTTGCCAGGCTTTCGAACCTGGTAATATATTCATCATAGTTGGATCCCTTCATCCGACAATCTCTGATTTCATTTGGGCTCACTGGGCTGCCTGGGTATCCTGGAACTGTTGGCTAAATTCTAGGAGAAATTGATCCCATAGTGCTGGGATGTTATCTTGAGGCATGTGCAGCCTGTCAATCCATTCGCCCATGTCCCTGACCCATTGGGCTGTGTTCTCGCCTTTAATGAGGGTTAGGGTGAAGGCGATCTTTTTGAAGGGGGAGTTATATCCTGCCACGTCTGCATTTAGACGTAGATACCCTTTTACTTCCTCGATGAAGTCGTCGGCTTTTGATCTGTCTCCCATGAAGACTTGCGGAAGTGCCCCCATGGTTTTTACATCAGCGGCTGCGGCCACCGGTATTTGTGGTGCATTTGGGTCTGGTCCTGGTGGTCCCCAGGTCCTCCTGGTCCTCCTGGTCCTCCTGGTCCTCCTCCGGACCCTCCTGGCGGGCCTGACCTTTTGAGGACTTGTCTGAGAACGTTCTGTATATGTTGGGGCGCACTTTGGGTAGTGGCAGATGGTTGTGCGGCGACGGCTGTGGCTGTAGTGGTCTGTGTCGACATGGCTTGTGAGAGACTAGGGATTCTAACTCCTGATGGTAGCGCGTCGGTGGGCAGCCCTTGGAGTGGGGTGAGGGTTCTAATGGGAAACACTGGTGCTTTCTCTTCCACTGGGGTGATCTTGATTTTATTGAAAGCGTCGTCGATTTCCTTGACCACCTCGTCTGATTCTGTGTCTGAGATGACTTCTGGTTCTTCTAGTTCTTCGTCGAGAAGCTCGTCAGCTTCTGATCCTTCGGTGTCGTATTCGTGTAGTTGTGGGATTACCGCTCCTACGGTATACTGTCCTCTATCCCAGTGGACTTCCTTCCACCTATCATCGTGAATGCACACCAGCTTCGGATTGGTTGGTGCTTTGCCTCTTGGTGTGACGATGATCTGTATATCCCGGTCTGTGGGATTGGCTGGGTGTTCCTTGGAGATGTATTGACTCTGTGGTTTCTTCTGCCTGCAACGGCGTCTACCCAATCTAGGGTTGTAGTCTGCAGTGTCCCTTCCGAACTGCTAGCCGTATTGAAAGAAGTTGAGTCTAATGTCACCGCCAAGGGTTTGACAGTAACAATAGACACACTAAGTCGATAAGCTAGGACTCGAAGTGTCCTAGAAGACTTATAGAAAGGAAGTCGACCTGCAAGTCGATGTCAATCTGGGGTTACCGCTTGCTGAGCTCCGACTCAGTAGCCACCCACAATGAAGTAGAACACTGCTAGTATTGAGACAAGAGACTCAACTTGCCTCTACCAGGCATAATGAGTCCCCTATTTATAGTACGTAGTACTTGAGGGCAGGCTTAGGGCCTGAAAGGGCGGTGCTACCTATTTTTAAAACCAGAACAATAAGAACCAATGGCACAAGCCACTCAAGAAATCACGAGCTGATACACATGAAACGGGGCGCGAGTATGAAACAGGGTACGAATCCTCTATTTGGCCGGTTCCGCAACTTACAGGGCCGCGATGGTGTTGAACCATCACCCCAGGCTGGTTACAACATGTCACTGGTACCCCAAACATTTGCCCCAGTTCTAGTACAATCAATGAGTCACTTGGTAGTGGCGATAGTTACTTCCCACCTGCAGTAGTGGGTGCATCAGCTGAGTCTTCAGTGATTTCCCTCAGTACTTGAAGTACTGACATCATCTAAGTGTCACTGCTCTCACTGGTGACATTAGACTCGATTTCCTTTATTACCATGGCCCCAGAAGAGAGACAATATATCCAACTTCCCATCAATCAGGAATGAGCATTACAAAGCACTGCTGTCTATTGGGAAGACCAAACCTTTCCCTTTCATGCATATGCTATCTGAGTAGGAGGGACACAAATCAGAGCAGTCTACTTGCAGGATCAACATTGGTATACCCTTAACTGGGGGAATGCAGGAGAGTCCCCATTCCTTGATTGAAGAGCATGACGTATTGACCAATATAACAGGCTGCACAAAGGGGAAGCAGTGAACACATATGAAGAGGCCCCTACTATCACTAACTGGGACAAAGGCTCTGAAAGCAAAGAAGAGGAAGACCCTCTCGACCAACAGATTTGAAACTCACCCATCAATCTGTCAGCAGCCATTACTGCCTTTGCAGACATAACAACAACAACCAACCCAGCTATCACCACCAACATGTCAACTGCAGCAACAACTGTAACAACAACCCAGGCAGGAGGAAGAGTGGGACCACCAACTGGAGGTGGAAGTGGAGGACCAAGCAGAGGAGGAGGCCCTCCAGGAGGCGGCCCACTAGGAGGAGGTGGAGGCAGAAATGCACCAGGAGGAGGACTGTCACAGAGTGGCTTGCATAGGGGCAAGAGAACCACTGATGGCATGTGAGAGCTGCGTTTGACCCCCAGGTGTGGTAGGCCTGTCTGGGCCTGGGGTTGGTAATACAGGTCGGACTTGTAGTCAGCATGTATGTCGGGGCTTTGTCATTCCTCAGTCAGCAAAGTAGTCAGCCATATGGCTGGAACATGGCCAGATAGTAGCAGTAGTCAGCATGTACCAGTAGTATTTGTATGCATGCGCGTGCAGAGACGAGACTCTAAGTCGAGTCTCCTTGTCCAATAGGAGTAGTGGCTATCATTCTATTGTCTCTAGGGAAGCTGTGGCTTGTTTCACTTTCCTAAGCTTTCTGTGCTTCATCCTCTGTGTACCGCACATCGCTGGTACTCTAAATGTCCAGGCAAGTTCTAGTACAATCAACGAGTCACTGGGTAGCAACGGTAGCTACTTCCCACCTGCATTAGTGGGTGCATCAGCTGAGTTATCAGCAACCTCCCTTGAAATGCGGGGTACTGATGATGTCTAAGTGTCACTGCTCATGCCAGTGACATTAGACTTGACTTCTTTTATCACCACGGCCCCAGAAGAGAGACAATACATCCAACTTCCCATCAATTGGGAATGAGCACTGCAAAACACTGCTGTCTATTGGGAAGACCAAACCTTCCCCTTTCACACATATGCGATCTGAGTAGGAGGAACACAGATTAGGGCAGTTTATCTGCACAACCAATGTTGGTACACCCTCAATTGGGGAAATGAAGGAGAGTCCCCATTCCTTGACCGAAGAGCATGACATATTGATCAATACAACAGACTACACGAAGGAGAAGCGGCAAGCATGTACGAAGAAACTCCCATTATCACTAACTGGGATGAAGGCTCTGAAAGCAAAAAAGAGGAGGACCCTCTTGACCACCAAATCCGGAATTCACCCATTAATCTATCAGCAGCCATCACCGCTCTTGCAGACCTATCAATAACAACTGACCCAACCATAGTCACCACCATGTCAACTGCAGCAACAGCAGTAACAACAACCCAAGCAGGAGGAAGAACCGGACCACCAACTGGAGGCGGAAGCAGAGGACCAAGCAGAGGCAGAGGACCTCCAGGAGGCGGTCCACCAGGAGGAGGTGGAGGCGGAGGCGCATCAGGAGGAGGACAACTGCAACAACCAATCCAAGCAGATGACAAACCAATGGGAGCCCTACCAACGATCTTCAAAGGAGATCAAACTAAAGCTGAGAGTTTCCTGTGAGAACTCTAAGCATACTTCCTTGTTAATCACAACGTCCCATCACTAGCCTCCTTCATTAAACAGGTAGCCATAGCCCTCACCTGCATCAAAGGGGCAGAAGTCAACCAATGGATGGAGCAACAGCTGGACTGGCTTGGGATGCTCCAACCAGCAGATGATGTATGTGCAGTATGGACAACATTCATAAATAACTTTGAGACCCACTTTCTTGACTTGCAAAAAGCACAAAAGGCATGCATCAAGCTGCAAGAACTGAAGATGAGATGGCCAGAAATAGATGAGTACATCTCCACATTTGAAAGCGTAGCACATGAGGCTGGCTACAATCCAATGGATCAGAATACAATGCAGCTATTCCTGCAAGGGTTGCTGCGCAGCATTGGACAAAAAGTGTTAGAAGACACAAACGTCAACACTTATGACCAAATGAAAGCCAAAGCCATCAATGTAACCGCATTGCAGTGAATCATCAATGCCCTATACACATGCCCTAGCAACAATGCTAGACGCACCCCCTTCCAAAACAACTGGCAGTATTGCGCCCAGCAGCCACAGAACCCCCAACCACCTCGACAAGGGTTCGGACAAACCCCCTACAATTCCACCACAGTACCCAGAGTGTGAAACAATCAACCAGTGCCCATGGATGTAGATCGAGCGAGAGCACCCAGAGGAAACTGGTGAGGGCAAGGAGGAGGGCAATCCAGGGGAAATGTTGTGAGAACCAACGATAACAGAGCCCAAAGGGGGGTGTAAGGTGTGTGCTTCACCTGTGGACAACAAGGACACTTTGCTCATGCCTGCCCCACCAAACAGCACCACTCCAATACATGCACCACCCAACTTATTGACTGGTCTCCTGAAGACAATGAGAGCAAACCCAGCACCTTGAAGGTGGATCATCTCCACCAACAGCTTGAAATGCTCTCCCAGGAGGATCAGGAAGAGCTGATGAATCACCTTGGAGCAAAGGAGGGAAATTTTTCGGAGGCCTAATCTGTCATGGTGGACTATTGGGACGCTTACGCTTACTAATATTCTTGCCTTATATGTACATATTTCCCACAGCTCGGCTGGAGTTGTCACCACTTCCCCCTCCCTACCTTACCCTACTGTTATTACACTCCTGCCGATCCCTTCTGCTGTTGTGTTGCCTCGGCTCGTTACTAAACTACTTACACTAATATGCTGACGAGTTTCGTGGCCTTACTGCCGCTGAAACACGCCATAGACTGCCGATGACTCCGCCTAAATAGTTATGTATAAATACGCTCATAGAAGGGGACCAAAAGCCTTAAGCTTGGTCTCTTGTGAATCCTAGACATTCTCAGAGCAATCCTCCGAGTGACCTGAAGCTTCCCAGCCCCTTTCCCCTCCCACTTGCGCCCTAGAACGTACCCTAGGGTCTGCTAAGCGACTTAGTGACGCGTTTCACTTAATCTACCATATATAGTAAACCAAGTCCCGATTGGGAACTCTTTGAACCCCGACACATACGTTAAGCGCTCAGAAAGGTGTTGCCTTTCCTCGCTCCAGACAGATGAAGGTCACTGAGTAACGGACTTCTCAGTGCTCTATAAAATCCCCCTATCTGTACCAGAAACCCAGCAGGAAGGAGCAGCTCCTTCCATTCACGACCTTAGTGGCATACCAACAAACTAAGTGCAATACAAGGCGTATCAGCACTCCAGACATCCCTTCCTTTGGATATAGTATCCAAATCAACTCCTTCGCATCTAGATCCCCTTCCTCCTTCAGGAGATAGGGAACGACAGCAGCCAGCACTGCCACTACCCACAGCCATTCTAACAAGGCATTAGAACTCCACAGAAGACGACCAAGACGACAGTCACCGACGCAGATATCATCCTACACCTACAACAGAAAGACAGAGACAGGCCAGACGCCCTACCCCTCATAGCAATAGAACGAACAGCCAAGGAGGCTGCCAGACAGAAACATCGACAGAACTGCCACGCTTCATCCAGCGTGACATAATCTGTATGGCCTGGATTAGGAGGACTGGATCAGATAGGATGTACCTTTCAATACGAAAATCTATGCAGCTATGTTTATTCATCCATCTATCCAAGAAGAGGGCCGAAACAATTGCACTCCTAGACTCAGGGGCAACTGAAAACTTCATCAGTATGCAGTATGCGAAGGAAATGCGCTTCCCCATTAAATGACTAGAAAGATCCAGACCAGTCTACAATGTGGATGGAACAAGGAATAAGAATGGAGATATAGAAAATTATATGGACTTGGAGATGCAGATGGGGAGTCAATGGACTTGGCTACAGTTCTTCCTTACTGATCTAGGAGAGCAGAAGGTCATCCTGGGATACCCATGATTCACTGCCACACAACCAAAAATTGACTGGGCAAGAGGATGGCTTGAAAGTGATCAATTACCCCTCATCCTCTGAACCAAACTGGCAACCCAGGTACGAATAGGGAGGTGCAGAACCACGCCACAAGGATGCAAAATGCCCCTAAGACAAATCAACTGCATTCAAGAATCCCTTCACATAGCCAGAGTAGTTATCCCTGAAGAAAAAGGGAAAGGACAAACACTAGCATCAAAACTAGCTGAGGAAGCAGGGTCACATAAAGGAAGTGGCAAAATCCCAACCAAGTACCAGAGACATGCTCATGTTTTTAGCAAAGAAGCTGCCCAGCGATTCCCCAAACCATGTATCTGGGACCACACAATTGAATTGAAACCAGAAGCACCATTGTTAATATCAGGCAAAGTATACCAACTTATGCAAAATGAACAGAAGGCACTGTTAGAATTCATCAAGGAACAACAGAAGAAGGGATATATACACCCCTCAAAGAGCCCTTATGCAGCCCCCTTCTTCTTTATCAAGAAAAAGGATGGAAAGCTGCGTCCAGTTCAAGACTATTGTCACCTAAATGAGTGGACCATTCACAATCGTTACCCCCTCCCACTGATTCCAGAGCAAATAGCGAAGGTCCAAGGAGCAAAACTCTTTACCAAGTTCGGCATTTGGTGGGGGTACAACAACATCCACATCAAAAAGGGAGACGAATGGAAAGCTGCGTTCATCACCAATCAGGGACTATTTGAACCAACTGTAATGTTCTTCGGACTGACAAACTCCCCAGCAACCTTCCAAACCATGATGAACATGATCTTTGCCAAAGAAATGGCACAAGGGTGGTTTATTATATACATGGACGATCTTCTTATCGCTACAAAGGATGACCCCAAATTCCATGAAGAATGCATCCATAAAGTCCTGGACAAACTGAGGCAATACAATCTATACCTCAAACCAGAAAAGTGTATCTTTGAACAGCGAAAGGTAGAGTTCTTAGGAGTTGTACTGGAAACAGCATGGTCCAGATGGACCCTGCAAAAGTATGAGGCGTTGCTGACTGGCCTCAGCCACAAACAGTCAAGGACATCTGTGCATTCCTAGGCTTCACAGGATTCTATCATTATTTCATACCCAACTATTCCATCATAGCACGCCCCCTCATCCAACTGACATGGAAAGACACCCTGTTCAGATGGAGTCACGAATGCAAAGAGGCCTTTGAACACCTAAAGACACTGATGTGCAGCAAGCCCATCCTTCGACAACCTGATTACTCCAAAGCATTCTTTCTTGCCACAGACACCTCAGCATACGGCGTGGGCACTGTACTCTCACAGGAGGGAGAAATTAACCCACACACCCAAAAACCAATGCTATGTCCCATTGCATATTACTCTAACACCTTCACCCCAACAGAACGCAACTACGACATCTACAAGAGAGAATTCCTAGGAGTTCTGAAAGCCCTCAAACGCTTCTGCCCTCATGTAGCAGCTATGGAAATCCCAGTTACCATCCTCACTAATCATGCTAACCTGACATATTGGAAGGCCCCTCAAAAAGTCAACCGACGTGTGGCTAGATGATTTGCAGAGCTCCAAGACTACAACCTAGTCATCAAACACATGCCAGGAAAAATTCACACTGCTCCCGACATGTTGTCTAGACCACCAGGAGTGAATCAGGGCACAGAAGACAATATGAACCTAACCCTTCTCCCTTCGCCCATGTTTGTGGCCAACACATCAATATGAATGGATCCACTCAAGCAACGAGTAAAAGATGTCATGGTGGACTATTGGGACGCTTATGCTTACTAATCTTCTTGCCTTATACATACAAATTTCCCACAGTCTGGCTGGAGTTGTCACCACTTCCCCCTCCTTACCTTACACTACTGCTATTACACTCCTGCTGATCCCTTCTGCTGTTGTGTTGCCTTGACTTGTTACTAAATTACTTACACTAATCTGCTGACAGTTTTTGTGGCCTTACTGCTGCTGAAACATGTCAGATGTTGCCGAAGACTCCGCCTAAATAGTTGTGTATAAATACGCTCATAGAAGGGGACCAAAGCCTTAAGCTTGGTCTCTTGTGAATCCTAGACATTCTCAGAGCAACCCTCTAAGTGATCCAGAGCTTCCTAGTCCCTTTTCCCTCCCACTTGCGCCCTAGAACGTACCCTAGGGTCTGCTAAGCGACTTAGTGACGCGCTTCACTTAATCTACCATATATAGTAAACCAAGTCCCGATTGGGAACTCTTCAAACTCTGACACATATGATAAGCGCTCAGAAAGGCGTTGCCTTTCTTCACTCCAGACAGCCGAAGGTCACTGAGTAACAGACTTCTCAGTGCTCTATAGAATCACCCTATCTGCACCAGAACCCCCAGCAGGAAGGAGCAGCTCCTTCCATTCATGACCTTAGTGGCATCCTGACGAACTAAGTGCAATACAAGGTGTATCAGCACTCCAGACATCCCTTCCTTTGGATACATGCCTTGAGTATCCAAATCGACTCCTTCACATCTAGATCCCCTTCCTCCTTCAGGAGATAGGGAACGACAGCAGCCAGCACCGCCACTACCCACAGCCGTTCTAACAAGGTGTTAGAACTCCACAGAAGATGACCAAGACAATGGTCACCGATGCAGATATCATCCTACAGATACAACAAAAGGACAGAGACAGGCCAGATGCCTTACCCCTCATACAAAGAGAACGAGCAGCTAAGGAGGTTGCCAGACAGAAACATCGACAGAACCGCCATGCTCAGTCCAGTGTGACAAAAGAAGTGCAACAAAAGCAACGGGCAGAGATGGAACTATGGTGCGATTCACAAGACGTACGAAAACTCCCTGAAGGATATGTACAAGGATGGAGGTTAGCAGTGCCATCAGGACTACAGCTAAGACATGACGTTCTATCCCACTTCCACGACTCACCCACAGCAGGACACCCAGGCAGAGACAATACTATTGCTCTCATCACCCAACACTACTGGTGGCCAGGAATGAACACCTGGATAGAAAGATACATTGCTGGATGCGTGCAATGCCAACAGCACAAAATTCAGACAACAAAGAAAAGAACACCACTCTATCACATACCAGGAGACTCCCAGATGTGTCCCTTTAATACCATCGCTCTAGACCTCATCACTCAATTACCCAAGGCCAATGGGATGGATGCCATCCTCACAGTTGTTGACCAAGGCTGCTCCAGAGCTGCCCTGTTCATCCCATGCAAAACAATGATCACAGGTGAAGGGGTAGCACAACTATACCTCCAACACCTCTTTCCATGGTTTGGAGTGCCATCAAAAGTAATTTCCAACTGCGACCCCTGTTTCACATCCAACTTTACCAAAGCTCTCACCACCAAGTTGAAGATAGAACGAAACATCAGCATGGCCTTCCATCCACAAACTGATGGACTCACTGAACAGAAGAATCAGTGGGTGGAGCAGTACCTTCGACTTTACACCTCAGCCAGACAAGATGACTGGGAGGAACTTTTACCAATCACAACATTTGTACACAATCGATGGCCCAATGCCACAACCAAGCTAAGTCCCCATGAAATCATCCTTGGATATTGCCCTAGTGCTGCTGAAGAACCTATACCCATCACCAGTAACAAAGCGATGGAAGACAGACATGAATGTGCCAAAGCACACTGAGAAGCAGCAGTTCAAGCCCTCAATGAAGTCACCAAAGTGATCCCACCCATGCAATATCAAGAGGGAGAGCAAGTCTGGCTTGAAGCGAAACACCTGTCACTCCCCTACGCATCTGTCAAGCTTGCACCCAAGCACCATGGACCCTTCAAAATACTAAAAGAAGTCTCACCAGTAGCCTACAAATTGCAGCTACTGGCAGCCTGGACCATCCATGACATATTCCACAGCTCATTACTCACCTGTTACAAAGAGACTGAAGAACATGGGACCAATTATCAACACCCACCACCAGAGATGATTGATAATGCTGAGGAATACAAAGTGGATCAAATCATCAATCACAGGCACCATGGGAAGCGACATCAACTTCAATACCTCATCCGATGGAAGGGTTACTCAACCTCTGACGACACCTGGGAACCTGCTGACCAAGTGCATGCCCCTGCCTTAGTAAAGCAATACCATCAACAACACCCACTGAATGAAAAGACCAAGTACAAAGAGAGCAAGCGCACTGCATGGGTCAGATCAACCGCCTCTTGTTCTTTCACCTATTCGCAACCCAGAACATCATGTCCTTGCCCCTCTCCGTCCTGTCTTACATCACAGCAAGTCCCAGCAGATGTGAAGAGCCCCTGCCAGTCCCACCACCAACGTGGACAGCCGCTGGCAAGCAACCTGAGTCGCTTGTTGTCCCCATGGAGGTGGTGGCCTCGTCCACTGAATTCAGTGAGTTTCAGCTCTCTCAAAGGACTGTCCACGCTGCTCTCAAAGGAAACAGCCCCACCAAAGAACAACTCATCCTCATTGCCCAAGGACTGGCAAGCATTGTGCACAAAAACAAAGAAGTATCATGAAGCAACAAAGAACAACTTGCAGTACTCAAAGGATGATCTGACGCTCTGGCAGAGTGTGAGGTGAACGCAGCTCACCTGGAAGCTACCTACAAGCATTAGAGGGACGATCAACTCACAGCCAACAAGGAAGATCTGGGGGTACCCGAAGGGTATGAAGAGAATGAAGGGCGAGTGCCCGATTTCTTCATTCCAATCACTGATGGAGCTTACACCATGCACACACTTGCAGCATACATCAAACATGAGGGGCAGTACTGCCTTGGCACCTCTGGAAAAGGAGAGGCCATCTATTGTCATGAACTCTTTGCCCCCAATTGTGCCACAATTGTTGAGGAAGGAGAGTACCCTCATTGGTTTTTCGACACTCTCACCAACCCCATCACCTACGATGCTATGCAGCATCATGCCTCCAAGCCAGGAGAGGACTGGGGAACCACCACTGAGTTCCAATGCTACCACGAGATGGTCACTGACCTCACAGGGCTTCACATTGAAATTAGGGAGCTGCAGAGTCATCTCAACTCCCTTCGCTACCAGGAAGAACAAAGCTGTCGCCACCTCCTCGCCTCCCACAAATACAAGAGCTATGCTCTCTTCCACAAACTACAAGATGAGCCTCTACTCAAGGGGGACAAGAACCGTAAGTTCTCATCCATCCCAAACAGCTCACACTGTGGTGCAGCTCGTTTCTGAACTGAGGGTAATGTCACAGAGCGGCTTGCATGGGGGCAAGAGAACTGCTGATGGCATGTGAGAGCTGCATTTGACCCCCAGGTGTGGTAGGCCTGTCTGGGCCTGGGGTTGGTAATACAGGTCGGACTTGTAGTCAGCATGTATGTTGGGGCTTTGTCATTCCTCAGTCAGCAAAGTAGTCAGCCATATGGCTGGAACATGGCTGGATAGTAGCAGTAGTCAGCATGTACCAGTAGTATTTGTACATGTGTGTGTGCAGAGATGAGACTCTAAGTTGAGTCTCCTTGTCCAATAGGAGTAGTGGCTATTGTTCTATTGTCTCTAGGGAAGCTGTGGCTTGTTTCGCTTTCCTAAGCTTTCTGTGCTTCATCCTCTGTGCACCATGTGTCACTGGTACTCCGAACGTCCAGGCAAGTTCTAGTACAATCAACGAGTCGCTGGGTAGCGATGGTAGCTACTTCCCACCTGCATTAGTGGGCGCATCGGCTGAGTTATCAGCAACCTCCCTTGAAACATGGGGTACTGACAACGTCTAAGTGTCACTGCTCACACTGGTGACAAGGACAGCCACAACAACCAATCCAAGCAGATGACAAACCAATGGGAGCTTTACCAACGATCTTTGAGGGAGATCAAACTAAAGCTGAGAGTTTTCTATGAGAACTCCAAGCATACTTCCTTGTTAACCACAATGTTCTATTGCTAGCCTCCTTCATCAAATGAGTAGCCATCACCCTCACCTGCATCAAAGGAGCAGAGGTTAACTGATGGACAGAACAACAGCTGGACTGGCTTGGTATGCTCCAGCCAGCAGATGATGTATGTGCAGTCTGGATAACATTCATCCACAACTTCAAATGTCATGGTGGACTATTGGGACGCTTACACTTACTAATCTTTTTGCCTTATATGTACATATTCTCCACAGTCTGGCTGGAGTTGTCACCACTTCCCCCTCCTTACCTTACACTACCGCTATTACACTCTTGCCGATCCCTTCTGCTGTTGTGTTGCCTTGGCTTGTTACTAAACTACTTACACTAATATGCTGATGGTTTTCGTGGCCTTACTGCCACTGAAACACATCAGGTGCTGCCAAAGACTCCGCCTAAATAGTTGTGTATAAATACGCTCATAGAAGGGGACCAAAGCCTTAAGCTTGGTCTCTTGTGAATCTTAGACATTCTCAGAGCAACCCTCTAAGTGATCCGAAGCTTCCCAGCCCCTTTCCCCTCCCACTCACGCCCTAGAATGCAACCTAGGGTCTGCTAAGCGACTTAGTGACGCGTTTCACTTAATTTACCATATATAGTAAGCCGAGTCCCAATTGGGAACTCTTCAAACTCTGACACATACGATAAGTGCTCAGAAAGGCGTTGCCTTTCTTCACTCCAGACAGATGAAGGTCACTGAGTAATGGACTTCTCAGTGCTCTATAGAATCACCCTATCTGCACCAGAATACCCAGCAGGGAGGAGCAGCTCCTTCCATTCACGACCTTAGTGGCATACCAACGAACTAAGTGCAATACAAGGCGTATCAGCACTCCAGACATCCCTTCCTTTGGATACATGTCTTAAGTATCCAAATCGACTCCTTCACATCTAGATCCCCTTCCTCCTTCAGGAGATAGGGAACGACAGCAGCCAGCACCGCCACTACCCACAGCCATTCTAACAAGGCGTTAGAACTCCACAGAAGACGACCAAGACGACGGTCACTGACGCAGATATCATCCTACATATACAACAGACAGACAGAGATAGGCCAGACACCTTACCCCCCATACAAAGAGAACAAGCAGCCAAGGAGGCTGCCAGACAGAAACATCGACAGAACCACCATGCTCAGTCCAGCGTGACATCAAAACTCACTTCCTCAACTCGCAAAAAGCATAGAAGGCATGTATCAAACTACAGGAGTTGAAAATGAGATGGCCAGAAATAGATGAGTACATCTCCACATTTGAGAGCATAGCACATGAGGCTGGTTACAATCTGATGGATCAGAATACAATGCAACTGTTCCTGCAAGGATTACCATGCAGCATTGGACAAAAGGTGCTAGAAGACACAAATGTCAACACCTACGACCAAATGATAGCCAAAGCCATTAATGTGACAGTGTCGCAGCGAATCATTGATGCCTTGTACACGCATCCAAATAACAACACTAGACGCACCCCTTTCCAAAATAACTGGCAGTATCGCACCCAGCAACTGCAGAACCCCCAACCACCATGACAAGGGTTTGGACAAACCCCCTACAACTCCACCACCACACCCAGGGCATGGAACAATCAGCCAGTGCCCATGGATGTAGATCAAGCATGAGCATCCAGAGGAAACTGGCAAGGACAAGGAGGAGGACAGTCCAGAGGAAATGTTGTGAGAACAGATGATATCAGGACCCAATGGGGGGCGCAAGGTGTGTGCTTCACCTGTGGACAGCAAGGACACTTTGCTTGCACATGCCCCACCAAACAGCATCACTCCAACATGCACACTGCCCAGCTCATTGACTGGTCTCCAGAAGACAATGAAAGCGAGCCCAGCACCTCAAAGGTGGATCATCTCCACCAACAACTCAAAACACTCTCCCAGGAAGACCAGGAGGAGCTGATGAATTGTCTCGGAGTGAAAGAAGGAAATCTTTTGGAGGCCTAATCTGTACGGCCTGGATTAGGAGGACTGGATCAGATAGGATGTACCTTTCAATACACAAATCTATGCAGCTATGTTTATTCATCTATCTATTTAAGAAGAGGGCTGAAACAATTGTGCTCCTAGACTTGGGAGCAACCGAAAACTTCATCAGCATGCAGTATGCAAAGGAAATGCACTTTCCCATTAAACGATTAGAAAGACCCAGACCAGTCTATAATGTGGATGGGACAAGGAACAAGAATGGAGATATAGAAAATTATACAGACTTAGAAATGCAAACGGGGAGTCAATGGACCTGGCTGTGATTCTTCCTTACTGACCTAGGAGACCAAAAGTTCATTTTGGGATACCCATGATTTGCTGCCACACAACCAAAGATTGATTGGGCAAGAGGATGGCTCAAGAGCAATCAATTACCCCTCATCCTTCAAACCAAACTAGCAACCCAGGTACAAATAGGAAGGTGTAGAGTCACACCACAAGGTTGCAAGATGCCTATACAACAGATTAACTACGTCCAAGAACCCCTTCATATAGCTGGAGTTATCATCCCTGAAACAAAAGGGAAAGGACAGATGTTAGCATTAAAACTAGCTGAGGAAGCAGGGTCACACAAGGGAAGCAGCAAAATCCCAACCAAATACCAAAGACATGCTTATGTCTTCAGTGAAGAAGCCACCCAGCAATTCCCTGAACCACACATCTGGGACCACGTGATTGAACTGAAACTAGAAGCACCATCATTGATACCAAGCAAAGTATACCAACTTACGCAAGACAAACAAAAAGCACTATTAGAATTTGTCAAAGAACAACAGAAGAAAGGGTATATATGCCCCTCAAAAAGCCCTTATGCAGCACCCTTCTTCTTTATCAAGAAAAAGGATGGAAAGCTGTGACCAGTACAAGACTATCACCCCCTAAATGAGTGGACTATTCATAACTGCTACCCCCTCCCACTGATTCCAGAATTGATAGCAAAAGTCCAAGGGGCAAAGCTCTTCACCAAGTTTGACATCCAGTGGGGATACAACAACGTCCACATCAAAAAGGGAGATGAATGGAAAGCTGCATTCATCACCAACCAAGGACTATTTGAACCAACTGTGATGTTCTTTGGACTGACAAACTCCCCAGCAACCTTCCAAACCATGATGAATGCAATCATTGCCAAAGAAATGGCACAAGGATGGCTCATTGTATACATGGACAATCTTCTTATCGCTACAAACGATGACCCCAAGTTCCATGAAGAATGTGTCCATAAAATCCTAGACAAATTAAAGCAGTATGACCTCTACCTCAAACCAGAGAAGTGCATCTTTGTGCAATGAAAAGTGGAGTTTTTAGGAGTAGTACTTGAAGATAGTATGGTCCAGATGGACCCTGCAAAAGTACAAGGTGTTGCTGACTGGCCCCAGCCACAAACAGTCAAGGACATCCATGCATTTTTGGGCTTCACAGGTTTCTATCGATACTTCATACCCAGCTATTCCATCATAGCATGCCCCCTCATCCAACTGACATGAAAAGACACCCCCTTCACTTGGAGTCACAACTGCAAAGACGCCTTTGAACACCTAAAGACACTGATGTGTAGCAAGCCCATTCTCTGACAACCTGATTACTCCAAAGCCTTCTTTCTTGCCACAGACACCTCAGCATATGGCGTGGGTGCTGTACTCTCACAAGAGGGAGAAATTAACCTGTGCACCCAAAAACCAATGCCATGTCCCATTGCATATTACTCTAACACTTTCACCCCAACAGAACATAACTACGACATCTATGAAAGAGAGTTCCTAGGAGTCCTGAAAGCCCTCAAATGTTTCCGCCCTCACATAGCAGCTATGGAAATCCCAGTTACCATTCTTACCAACTATGCTAACCTAACATACTGGAAGGCCCCTTGAAAAGTCAAGCGATGCATAGCCCAATGGTTTGCAGAGCTCCAAGACTACAACCTAGTCATCAAGCACGTGCCTGGAAAGATCCACACTGCTCCTGACATGCTGTCCAGACCACCAGGAGTGGATCATGGTACTGAAGACAATACAGATCTAACCCTCCTCCCCTCATCCATGTTCATCACCAATGCATCAACACAAATGGGTTCACTCAAACAAATGAGTGAAAGAGGCACAACAGAAATGACAGGCAGAGATGGAACTATGGTGCAACTCACATGAAGTGCAGAAACTCCCCAAGGGATATGTACAAGGGTGGAGGCTGGCAGTACCATCAGGATTACAGCTAAGATGTGAAATCTTGTCCCACTTTCACGACTCACTGACAGCAGGACACCCTAGCAGGGACAACACCACTGCCCTTGTTTCCCAGCACTACTGGTGGCCAGGAATGAACACCTGGGTGGAAAGATACATTGCAGGATGTGCACAGTGTCAACAACACAAAATTCAAACCACAAAGAAGAAAGTGCCACTCTACAGCATCCTAGGAGACCCACAGATGCATCTTTTCAATGTCATCGCCTTGGATCTCATTACACAATTGCCTAAAGCCAATGGGATGGATGCTATCCTCACCATCATTGACCAAGGCTGTTCCAGAGTGGCCCTGTTTATCTCATGCATGACAACAATTATGGGCAAAGGAGTAGCACAGCTATACCTCCAACATCTGTCATGGTGGACTATTGGGACGCTCACGCTTACTAATATACTTACCTTATATGTACATATTTCCCACAGCTCGGCTGGAGTCGTCACCACTTCCCCCTCCTTACCTTACCCTACCGCTATTACACTCCTGCCGATCCCTTCTGCTGTTGTGTTGCCTCGGCTTATTACTAGATTACTTACACTAATATGCCGACGAGTTTCATGGCCTTACTGCCGCTGAAACGTGTCATAGACTGCTGATGACTCCGTCTAGATACTTGTGTATAAATACGCTCATAGAAGGGGACCAAAGCCTTAAGCTTGGTCTCTTGTGAATCCTAGACATTCTCAGAGCAATCCTCTAAGTGATTCGAAGCTTCCCAGCCCCTTTTCCCTCCCACTTGCGCCCTAGAACGTACCCTAGGGTCTGCTAAGTGACTTAGTGACACGTTTCACTTAATCTACCATATATAGTAAACCGAGTCCCAGTTGGGAACTCTTCGAACTCCGACACATACGTTAAGCGCTCAGAAAGGCGTTGCCTTTCTTCGCTTCAAGACAGACGAAGGTCACTGAGTAACGGACTTCTCAGTGCTCTATAGAATCACCCTATCTGCAACAGAACCCCCAGCAGGAAGGAGCAGCTCCTTCCATTCACGACCTTAGTGGCATACCGACGAACTAAGTGCAATACAAGGTGTATCAGCACTCCAGACATCCCTTCCTTTGGACACTCGTCTTGAGTATCCAAATTGACTCCTTCGCATCTAGATCCCCTTCCTCCTTCAGGAGATAGGGAACGACAGCAGCCAGCACCGCCACTACCCACAGCTGTTCTAACAAGGCGTTAGAACTCCACAGAAGACGACCAAGACGATGGTCACTGACGCAGATATCATCCTACGCTTACAACAGAAAGACAGAGACAGGCCAGACACCTTACCCCTCATAGCAATAGAACGAACAGCCAAGGAGGCTGCCAGACAGAAACATCAAAAGAACCGCCACGCTCCGTTCAGTGTGACAACATCTCTTTCCATGGTTTGGAGTGCCATCAAAAGTAATCTCCGATTGAGACCCATGCTTTACATCCAACTTTACTAAGGCTCTCACCACTAAGCTGAAGATAGAATGAAACATCAGCACAGCCTTCCACCCACAGACTGATGGACTCACAGAATGAAAGAATCAGTGGGTGGAGCAATACCTCCAACTTTACACCTCTGCCAGACAAGACAACTGAGATGAAATGCTACCAATTGCAACATTTGTGCACAATCAGTGGCCCAATGACACAACTAAGCTAAGTCCTCATGAAATCATTCTCAGATATTGCCTAAGCACAGCTGAAGAACCCATACCCATCACCAGTAATGAAGCGATGGAAGATAGACACCAGCACACCAAAGAACATAGAGGCAGCGGTTCAAGCCCTTAATGAAGTTGCTAAAGCAGTTCCCCCTACACAATATTGAGAGGGAGAACAAGTCTGGCTCGAAGTGAAACATCTGTCACTACCCTACACATCTGCCAAGCTCGCACCCAAACAACATGGACCCTTCAAAATACTGAAACAAGTCTCACCGGTGGCTTACAAATTACAGCTACCAGCAGCCTAGACTATTCATGACATGTTCCACAGCTCATTACTCACCTGTTACAAAGAGACAGAAAAGCATGGGACTAATTACCAGTGCCCTCCAGCAGAAATGATTGATAATGCTGAGGAATATAAAGTGGATCAAATTATCAAATCACAGGTACCATGGGAAGCGATGTCAGCTTCAATACCTCATCCAATGGAAGGGTTACTCAGCCTCTGATGACACTTGGGAACCTGCTGACCAAGTGCATGCCCCTGCATTAGTAAAGTGGTACCATCAATGGCATCTGTTGAATAACAGGAGTGAGTACAAAGGAAACAAATGTACCACATGGGCCAGATCAACCACCTCTCATTCTTCCACCCTTTTACCACCCAGAACAGCATGTCTTCTCCCCTCTTTGTCCCCTCTTACATCACCATGAGCCCCAGTGGGTGTGAGGAACCCTTACCAATCCCACCACCATCATGAATGGCAGCTGGCAAGCAACCTGAGTCACTCGTTGTTCCCATGGAGGTGGTGGCCTTGTCACATGAGTTCAGTGAGTACCAACTCTCTCCCCACACCATCCACACTGCTCTTGAAGGGAACAGCCCCACCAAGGAACAACTCATTGCCATTGCCAAAGGTTGGCAGGCATGGTGCAAAAGAACGAAGAGGTTACACAACAAAACAAGGACCAGCTTGCCATACTCAAAGGATGAACAGACGCTCTGGCAGAGTGTGAAGCAAACATGGCTTGCCTGGAAGCAACCTACAAACACTGGTGGGATGACCAGCTCGCAGCCGATGACAAGGATCTGGGGGTACCCAAAGGGTATGAGGAGAATGAAGGGCAAGTGCCTGATTTCTTCATTCCCATCACTGATGGTGCTTACACCCTCCACACACTCACTGCCTATGTCAAACTCGAGGGGCAGCACTGTCTCGGCACCTCTGGTAAAGGAGAGGCCATCTATCACCACGAACTATTCACCCCTAACCATGCTACCATCAATGAAGATGGGGAGTACCCCATTGGTTCTTTGAAGCCCTCACCAACCCCCACTCCTTTGATGCCATGCTACAACAAGCCCAAGACTTGGGAGGGCACTGAGGCATCGCAGCTGAGTTCTAATGGTATCATGAAACCATCACTGACCTCACCAGAGTACACATTGAGGTCAGGGAACT
The DNA here is from genome assembly GCA_022376555.1 of Russula compacta. Taxonomy (NCBI): domain Eukaryota; kingdom Fungi; phylum Basidiomycota; class Agaricomycetes; order Russulales; family Russulaceae; genus Russula; species Russula compacta. The sequence continues at coordinate 24,546 of WTXH01000261.1, forward strand.
CCAAGCCAGGATTGATGCCCTGCGCTATCAAGAGGAGCAAAGTTGACAATGTCTCCTTGCATCTCATGCCTATGAAGGCTATGCCCTGTTTAGGGCCCTTCAAGATGACCCATTCCCAAAGAGAGACCAGTGTAAAAAGTTTGCCTCCATCCCTAACAGCTCACACCATGGTGCAGCTAAGGTCTAGACTGAGGGTAATGTCACAGAGCAGCTTGCAAGAGGGCAAGAGAACTGCTGATGACATCTGAGAGAGGCATTTGACCCCCAGGACTGGTGGACCAGTCTAGGCCTGGGGTTGGTAAGATACTGGTTGGACTTTCAGACTTTCCTAGTAGCTAGTATCCTAGGATAGTCAGCATGATTTGTAGTGCCTCAGTCAGCATCAGTAAGCATCTCAGTCAGCAGGGAGTAACACTCAGTCAGCCAGAGTTAGGCCCAGTTAACTGGAGTTCCCAGGATTCACAGAATAGTTGGTAGTGCCTTGTCATGTAACAGTAGTATTTGTATGCGTGCACATGCAGAGATGAGACTCTAAGTTGAGTCTCCTTGTCCAATAGGAGTAGTGACTACTGTTCCATTGTCTCTAGGAGGAGTTGTGGCTTGTTTCGCTCTCCTGAGTTTCCTGTGCTTCATCCTCTGTGTGCCACATGTCACTGGTACCCCAAACATTTGGCTCAGTTCTAGTACAATCAATGAGTCACTTGGTAGTGGCAATAGTTACTTCCCACCTGCAGTAGTGGGCGCATCGGCTGAGTCTTCAGTGATTTCCCTCAGTACTTGAAGTACTGACAACATCTAAGTGTCACTGCTCTCACCAGTGACACTGGGCCTGCCCATGCCAATAGGTGTTTTTTTTTTCTTTCTCCTTGTGCTCATGATTATAAGCCATGCTTGGAATGGAATGGAACAGCCACATCAGAGTGCCCATTGTCAGCCACATCAGCCACAACTAAGGTATCAGATCTTCCTCACCTTCACTGCGAATCTAGTGCGTGCACCTTCTCTCTCCTCATGTGCCTCACTTCTTCACCATCTTAGTGTGTCTTGCTGTGGTACTGCCATCTGCAGAAAGAAAGTATATTTTCCTCCCTTTCTTATCTCTTTTGCTCAGACACTCACACTTATAGAACTGCTGTCTATGGTATGTACCTCACCTTGTGTCTCTGTGCTCACCTACCCTCTTTAGGAACACCTCTTTTCATCTTATCCTTACCTTACCTTGTATGGCAACTTACATAATTGCAGCCCCTACAAGAGCTACACTGGGCAGTTGGTTCCCCTGATGCTCATAACTAGGCCTGAGCTAGACTCAAACAAGTTCTCTTGCATTTTGAAACTCATACAAGGATGAGTGGCCCGACCTCTTTGACCCACCTCATTGCTAGCAGACTTAATTGATGGAATTAGTTAGAGTTGTGGTCTCAGCCCTCACAACCTGTGTGCCCTACTTTTCTTTTCATTCCCTCTCTCACTCATTGCCTTGTCTGTTCCACACCTCCCAAGCCCTGTCCCTTGCATCGACACCATCACCTCTGTGGCTTTGACACCGCTTGCCCATATAGATACTAGGTCACATGTACATACCCCCCTGCCAATTTTCTGCAACAAGTAGTGCCCTGTTGAGTGTGCTTCCACCCCTACCATACAACATAGGTACTTTTTGTACTTTTTGTACTTTTCAAGGCTTTTTGTACTTTTATGGCTTTTTGCACTTTTAGTGACAGTTATTTAATGAACAACATAAGTACTTTTAGTGCTTTTAGTGCTTTTCTAATGCTTTTTGTACTTTTACAGCTTTTTGCACTTTTAGTGACAGTTATGTAATGAAAAAGTGTGTTAAAAGCATGAAAAGTAAAGTGTGAATTTACTGATGCCTACTTGTGAGGTGGGGCCCAATGCTTCCACAGAATCCCTTCCAGAGCCAACCTTTGATCTTCAGCAAGGCAGCAATGGCAGCCTTCTGGCTATTCCTCTGTAACCGGCCTGGGGTGATGGTTCAACACCATCGCGCCCCTGTAAGTTGCGGAACTGGCCACATAGAGAGTTCGTGCCCCGTTTCATGTCTGTGCCCCATTTCATATCGATCAGCCTGTGATTTTCTTGAGTGACTTGTGCTATTGGTCGCTATTGTTCTCTTTGTGTTTCAGGTATAAATAGGTAGCACTGCCCCTTCAGGCCCTAGGCCTGCCCTCAAGTACTATGTACTATAAATAGAGGACTCATTACGCCTGGTAGAGGCAAGTTGAGTCTCTTGTCTCAATACTAGCAGTGTTCTACTTCATTGCGGGTGGCTACTGAGTAGGAGCTCAGCAAGCGGTAACCCAGCTATCAGCATCGACTTGCAGGTCGACTTCCACTCTATAAGTCTTCTAGGGCACTTCGAGTCCTAGCTCATCGACTTAGCGTGTCTACTGTTGCTGTCAAACCATTGGCAGTGACATTAGACTCAACTTTCTTTCAATACGGCTAGCAGTTCAGAAGGGACACTGCAGACCACAACCATCAACTGGGTAGACGCCGTTGCAGGCAGAAGAAACCACAGAGTTTGGTACATTTCCAAGGAACACCCAGCCAACCCCACAGACCGAGATATACAGATCATCGTCACACCGAGAGGCAAAGCGCCAACCAATCCAAAGCTGGTGTGCATCCACGACGATAGGTGGAAAGAAGTCCATTGGGACACCGGACGATATACTGTAGGAGCGGCAGTCCCACAACTACACGACTACGACACTGAGGGATCAGAAGCTGACAAGCTTCTCGACGAAGAGTTAGAAGAACCAGAGGTCGTCTCTGATACAGAGTCAGACGAGGCGGTCAAAGAAATCGACGACGCCTTCAACAAAATCAAGATCACTCCAATAGAGGAGAAGGCACCATCATTCCCTATCAGAACTCTCACCCCACTCCAAGGACTACCTACCGACGCTCTACCAACAGGAATCAGAATCCCTAGCCTCTCACAAGCCATGTCAACACAAACCACCACAGCCACGGCTGTGGCCGCACAGCCATCCACAACCACCCAAAGCGCACCCCAACACATTCAGAACATCCTCAGACAGGTCCTCAAAAGGTCAGGACCACCAGGAGGGGCTGGAGGAGGACCAGGAGGACCAGGAGGGCCAGGAGGGCCAGGAGGGCCAGGAGGGCCAGGAGGACCGGGAGGGCCGGACCCAAATGCACCCCAGATACCAGTGGCCGCAGCTGCCGACGTCAAAACAATGGGAGCACTCCCACAGGTCTTTATGGGAGATAGGTCTAAAGCCGATGATTTCATCGAAGAAGTAAAAGGATACCTGCGCCTGAACGTGGACATAGCAGGGTACAACTCTCCCTTCAAGAAGATCGCATTCACCCTCACCCTCATCAAGGGTGAGAACATGGCCCAATGGGTCAGAGACATGGGCGAATGGATCGATAGATTGCACATGCCCCAAGACAACATCCCGGCACTCTGGGACCAATTCCTCCTGGAATTCAGTCAGCAATTCCAAGACACCCAAGCAGCACAGCGAGCCAGAAATGAAATCTGAGATTGCTGGATGAAAGGCTCCGATTATGATGAATACATCACCAGATTCGAGAGCCTGGTGAGGAAGGCAGGATACACGCTGGGAAATGAGGAAACCTACAATATCTTCCTGCAAGGAATCCCAGCATCACTACTACACGACACTCTGAAGCCACCGATCCCCTTAACTATCATGACCTCAAAGAAAAGGTCAAAACGATCGCCCAGGGAAAGACCATAATAGATGGTATTTTAAAGAAAACCCTGGGAGCCCAGTCACCATTCCAGCGGTTCAATAACCCGCCCAGACCACCACCATTTCAACAAAGGAGTTGGCAACCACGATACAACCAGGGGAACTGACCCCAATACAACTCCACAAATGCACCCCCATCTATGAACAACACTCTGGTCCTGATGGACCTGTCAAGGGCCACACTCCAACAACTGGCGAGGACAGGAAATTGGAGGCAAAGGACAGGACCACCTGCAAGGGGGAACGTGTCAGCACCCGGGTATGAAGCAATGCGATGCTTCAACTGCGGCAGAGAAGGGCACTTCGCCCGTGCATGCCCCGAAAAGCGGCAGCCACCCAGAAACCCCTACAGACAAAGCCCTAGGCAGGCCAACCTCATCGACTTCCAAGAGGAAGAAGACCAAGACTATCAGATGGCAGAACCATCGGAAGGGACCTCCGTGGCCACTATGCAGCGCAGCTGGAAGGGATGTCCCTCGACGACCAGATCAAACTGGCCAAGGAGATGGGAGTCGCCCAGGATTTTCCCTCTGCCTAATCAGATCGGCCCTGCTTAGGCGGATTCATAGCAATAACGTGTACATTTCGGCGAGAAAATCAATGACAGTTCGTTTCTATGCACGATCAATTGCAAAAAGAGCCGAAGGAGTGGCCCTGATAGATTCGGGGGCCACGGAAAACTTCATGAGTCTTAACTATGCCAAATGGCTGCGACTCCCCATCAAACGATTAGCAACACCAAGACCACTGTTCAATGTCGACGGAACAGAGAACAAAAGTGGAGCCCTCAAGTACTACACCGACCTACAGTTCAGAACGGGAACGCAAACTACGAATCAAAGGTTCTTCCTCTCGGACCTAGGAGACCACAAAGCCATCTTCGGATACCCATGGTTCGCTTCCGTCCAACCAAAGATCGACTGGAAGAAAGGATGGATTGACTTCACACATCTCCCCATCGTCCTTTCAGCCCCAAATGCCGCAAGGCAGTATATGTACCGCGAACCAAGAATGTACCACGACCACTCAAAAGGCGAACCGACACATACCTCCTAGGGAGAGTAACGATAGGGGGCACCACAAGCGACCCAGAACCAAATGACACCATACCAGCGAATACAGACGGCATAAAAAGGTCTTCAGCGAGGAAGATTCCCAACGGGTGCCCAGCTCCACCATATGGGATCACGCCATCGAACTACTACCCGGGGCACCCGACACCATGCCAGGACGACTACTGCCCCTCACACAAGAAGAAAAGCCGAGATGCACAAATTCGTCCAAGAACACCTGAAAAGGGGGACCATCCGCATCTCAAAATCGCCCTATGCAGCTAACTTCTTCTTTGTAAAGAAGAAGGATGGAAAACTGAGGCCGGTACAGGATTACCGACCGGTCAATAAGTGGACAAAGAGAAACAGGAACGTCTCGCCCCTCATCCCACAGGTTGTAGACCGACTCAGCGGATGCACCAAGTTCATGGTGGTCGATGTCCAATGGGGGTATAACAATATCAGAATCAAGGAAGGAGATGAGTGGAAGGCCGCATTCCTCACACACGAAGGACTGTTTGAACCCACAGTCATGTTCTTCGGTCTCACTAACTCCCCGGCAACCTTCCAGATGATGATGAACACCATATTTCGACAAGAAGTAGGAGAAGGCTGGCTTTCCATCTACATGGATGACATCGCCATTCACACAGCCAAATGGCCACACGAGACAGAAGAACAACACACGGCCAGACACCGAGAATATGTCCACCGAATGCTGGACAAACTGGAACAAAACGACCTCTACCTCAAACCCGAAAAATGTCAATTCGAGAAGGAAGAGATCGAGTATCTAGGAGTTATTGTAGGGAAAGGACATCTCCGAATGAGCCCTAAAAAGCTACAAGGAATGCGGATTGGTCTCCACCAAAAAGCCCCACCGAAGTCAGGAGCTTCCTGGGGTTCACAGGCTACTACGCTATTTTGTCCTGAACTACTCAAAAATGCATGACCCCTACTAGAGCTGACGAAAAAGACCACACCATGGCACTGGGGAGAAACACAAATGAGGGCGTTTGAAGAACTAAAAACCAGAATGTGTGGCAGCCCAGTACTGATCCAACCAGACGTCGAGAAACAGTTCACACTCCATGTCGACGCATCGGCATACGGTGTAGGCGCGTACTCTCGCAGGAGGGACAGCACACCCTCACACCGGCACTAGCTCAACGCCACAAACCCATACTACACCCAGTGGCATATTACTCGGCAACGTTCACACCCACAGAACGAAACTACGACATCTACGAACGAGAGCTGTTAGCCGTCATGAAGGCACTCGCCCATTGGAGACACTACCTAGGATGGACAAAACAACCGTTCATAATCCGCACCGACCACGCCAACCTCCAATATTGGAAGTCGCCAAGAAATCTAAACGACGAACCGCCCGATGGCATGCAGACCTCCAAGAATACGACTATATCCTGGAATATATTCCGGGAAAGACAAACAACGCAGCAGACGCATTGTCGAGACCCCCAAACGCAGACCACGGGGAAGACGACAACAAGAACACTACGATCATCCCAGCCACAGAATCCGAGTGGCACAAACAATTCAGGGAAGGACTATTGTGCCAAATGTCAAAGAACTTAGGCGAGTGATCGTCAGAAACGCCCACGACACACCCACAGCAGGACACCCGGAAGGGACGAAACCCTTAGAAAGGTGCAGAACGATATTGGTGGCCAGGAATGAAGGAATGGATCGCGGACTACGTCAAAGGATGTGCGACATGTCAACAAGCAAAGATACTGACACACCACGCCACGTCCCCTTTATCGAATCCCTACACAACCAGGAACCCTACCATTCGAAGTCATATCAATGGACTTAATCACTGGACTGCCACGAAAACAGGGAATGGATGCGATCCTCACTATCGTGGACCATGGATGCTCTCGCGCGGCCCTATTCCTTCCTTGCTCCACCAGTATCACGGGACCCGGGATCGCCCAACTCTACCTAGAGCACCTCTACCCATGGTATGGGCTGCCAAAGAAGATCATTAGCGACCGAGACCCGCGGTTCACATCGAGCTTGGGAAAGCACTCACCAAAAGACTGGGAATACAACAGAATCTATCCACGGCAGCCCATCCCCAAACCGATGGTCTGTCCGAGCAAAAGAATCAATGGGTGGAGCAGTACCTGCGGCTGGTGACGGGCGGACAACCAGACGACTGGACAGAATGGGTCGCCGTCGCAACCGCAGTGCACAACAACCGAAAGAACAGCACCACGGGTCTATCGCCCAATCAAATCCTGATCGGCTACGAACCGACGCTGGGACCCGAGGATTTGGGGGTCCGGACGAACAATGAAGCGGTAGAACAAAGGGCACGACGGATGGAGGAAGCACGGAACAGGCAACCAGGGCAATCAACAAGAAGGCAGCTGAAAACCTCCGGACAATACAAAGCCGGAGATCAAGTATGGCTAGAAGGGACCCACCTGACACTCCCACATCAAGGGTCCAAATTGAACCCGAAACGATACGGCCCCTTCAAGATCCTCAAAGAAGTATCCCCAGTCGCTTCCTACTGCAGCTTCCCACGTCATGGCTAATCCATCCAGTGTTCCATGCGTCCCTCCTTACCCCATACAGAGAGACGGATACCCATGGGCCCAATTACGCCCGACCCCCTCCTGACCTCATAGATAATGAAGAACAATACGAAGTGGAGCAAATCAGAAATCATCGCTATCAGAAGCGATCGAAAAAACTTCACTATCTCATAAAGTGGCGGGGCTACCCTGAAAGCGATAACACCTGGGAACCAGCTGACCAGGTGCATGCCCCGGATCTCCTTCGGGAGTATCACAAGCGCCGCCCTTGAGCGACATAAAAGGGAAGCAGAAACCCCCGGCAAAAGCATCAGTTCGACCCTCCATCTCCCATCCCACCATTTCTTCCACTCCTACATGTCTTCGCCAGTCCCAGTCCCCGTCCCAGCACCAACCACGCGTGTCGCGTCGAGGAGGCTCTCCAGCCTCCCTCCGCAGCGGCCAGCCCCGGTCGCGCCACTACCGCTCCCCCCTCCAACACCATCCATCTCCCGGCGCATTCCCCGACCTGGAAACCAACGCCTTCTGGGAAGGCCCCCTCTCCCCCGGCACCATCCGATCTGTCCTGGACGGATACGAAAACCTCAGCCCGGTCCAGCTCCGCCAGCTGGCATCGGGTCTCGCCTCCACGCTCCAACAGCGTGAAACATTGTTCCAGGACGAGGCACGATGCCTCAAGCGTCAGTTCGAGGAGGTCAACCGAGACAACCGCGAACTCAAAGCGCGGATCCAGCAGATCGATGGGGAGCCCCTTTTGTGCCCTGATGGTACGTCGAGAATGAGGGGAGGCTCCCCGACTTCACCATCACCACCCCCGACGGCGAGAACCCGCCGTATTCATCAAACAGTTGGACGACGGACGAGTGGCCGGGCTGGCGGCCAATGCTACGGGCGACCACGACGCCCAAATCATCGACCTGTACGTGCGCCCCGACTTCGATGACTTCCCCCTCTCCCCGCTCCCTCCATGGTTCCGCGCCTGCTTGTGGGGAACCGAATCGACTACCACCCACTCCGGGAGGTGGTCATTGCCTTGGACGACTGGAACCTCCTTGCCGAGGTCTCGCGCTACCGCGTATTGGACCGCGAAACGACATTTTGCGCGCCGAGCTACGCCTGGCTCAGGCGAATCTGGCAGCGTCTGAAGCTGCAAAGCAGGCATGCGAAGACCGGCTCGTGGCAGCAAGAGCTGCAGAAAGATTCCCATGGTGGGGGTCGAGCGGCCACAATTGGCCTGGCGATCGGCATGGAGGAAAACAGGATGAGGACATCCTGTCTAGCGAGAGGGTGGTGTAACCGGCCTGGGGTGATGGTTCAACACCATCGCCCCTGTAAGTTGCGGAACCGGCCACATAGAGAGTTCGTGCCCCGTTTCATGTCTGTGCCCCTTTCATATCGATCAGCCTGTGATTTTCTTGAGTGACCTGTGCTATTGGTCGCTATTGTTCTCTTGTGTTTCAGGTTAAATAGGTAGCACTGCCCCTTCAGGCCCTAGGCCTGCCCTCAAGTACTATGTACTATAAATAGGGACTCATTACGCCTGGTAGAGGCAAGTTGAGTCTCTTGTCTCAATACTAGCAGTGTTCTACTTCATTGCGGGTGGCTACTGAGTAGGAGCTCAGCAAGCGGTAACCCAGCTATCGACATCGACTTGCAGGTCGACTTCCACTCTATAAGTCTTCTAGGGCACTTCAAGTCCTAGCTCATCGACTTAGCGTGTCTACTGTTGCTGTCAAACCCTTGGCAGTGACACCTCACTAAGCCTCTCTGCGTGTCAAGAAGCAGGTCACCCTGTAAATATTTCTGGGCACCTGTGAGCAGCATTTCCAGCACCAAATCTTCAGGACTTGTTCTATCAATCCTGACAGGAGGCCATGTCACAGGGCGGCTTGCATGGGGGCAAGAGAACCGCTGATGACATGTGAAGGTGCACTACACCCCCAGGCGTGGTAGGCCTGTCTGGGCCTGGGGTTGGTAATACAGGTCGGACTCTTAGTCAGTGCGTGTCAGCGGGCTTCGTCAGCCTCAGTAAGCAGCTTAGTTAGCCGGATGACCAGAATATGGTCGCGTCAGCAGTAGTAGTCATCTTGTACCAGTAGTACTTGTACGCGTGCACGTGCAGAGACGAGACTCTAAGTCGAGTCTCCTTTGTCTATCAAAGAGTAGTGGCTTCAGTCTATTGTCTCTAGGAAAGCCGTGGCTTGTTTCGCCTTCCTAGGTTTCCTGTGCTTCATCCTTTGTGTGCCTCGAGTTGCAGGCGCACCGAACGTCAACTCCGATTCTAGCACCATCAACGAGTCGCTAGGGAGTCACGAGAGCTATTTCCCACCAGACATAGTGGGCGCATCCGCTGAGTTGTCAGACGATTCTACTACTATCGTAGGAACTAACGATGTCTAAGTGTCACTGCTCTCGCCGGTGACAGGCCATGTTCCCAAGTCATGGTTTCATATTCAGAATAATAGGCCCTGATGGGTGCCATGTCAAACGTGATCAATTGCAGCAGTTGTGGTTCGATCTCCCCTGAGGATCATACTATGCTTGCAAGTGTATGTGTATGATATGGCTGTTACAGAAGGACAAATCACGTTGCCTCTATTCTCCATCAAGTTCTAGCCACCCCATTCACCTCTTAACTATTGACAATCAATACAAGATGCACCTCACACCTTTTTTTTTTTCAATTCCATTAACATGCATCTTAGGGTACAGAACCCCATGTAGCACTTCCTATACATTCTATACTACTGTGTGTTTGATCTTATCATTGTGTATCTACACATGGGTCTGCTCCCATGGTTTTCACCATTGTTGTGTAGCACGAGAAAAAGGGGGGTTGCAAGCTTGGTATTTGTGGTTTGAGCTGGGAGGCATGTGGTGAGGTTTGTCACCCATGTATCATCCTTCCTTTATCTGTCGTGTCTGTGTGCTTGTGGTTGTGGTCTAGCACACATTGTGTGCATTACAGGGGGCAGATGTTTGTTGGATTATGGTGTTTTGGAGGGTTGTTGGGGGTGAACATCTGGAATTTGGGTGGAGCATAGCATTTGTGGCATGCATGAGGGGGTGGGTGTGGCCTGCTCTATGTGGGCATGTACTCAAATCTGTGATTTGCTTTGATAAAATTTGCCAGTGGTACCACTGCCTCCGCATCTCTGAATAAGTTCCCCAGTGTCAACCACTTCCCTCTTTTCTTTAAATGCTCCTCCAACACCCATCTTTCATGGGCATAGCCTGGACAAATGAGGAGGTAGTGGCTCACTGATTCCATGCCTGCCCCACATGCTGGGCAGCTCGCACTATTGATCTTGCAGAATCTTTTAAGGTATTCATTGAGTGGTACATGTGCAGTGAGGAGCTGTGTGATGAGGCTGTCCAACCTGTGGGATATGTCAGCATGGCTTATCAATTGCAAAAATTTGACTGAAGGGGCTGTGCTGTCTCCTAGTGGGGTGATCCACCCTTGTATGGACATCTTCCATTCTTTTTGCCACCGCCTTTTTGTAACTGCGTTCTGGTTCATCTTTATGGCTGAGGGGTTTATAGTCAGCACCTTTCTAAGGTATTGAGGAAGTAGAGTCTTATTGGAAGAATACCCCTCAGCAGCCAGCTTGGCCTCCTCATCTGCCTTCTCATTTCCTACTATACCTTCATGTCTGGCCATCCACCTCAGCATTAGGGTCTGTTTCCTTCTTCCCTTCTGCTTGTTTGGCTTGTTGGCTTGTCATAGTATTTCCCTGGCAATGTGGTGCGCCAGGTGGTTTAAGTTGCCCCAAAAGGCCATTATGGTCGCCTGATTATTGGTCCTGACAGCCACCGGGACATTTGACACTTTCTCAGTCCTTATCAGGTGGATTGCCAGTAGTAGTCCTACTAATTACACCTCATGTACTGTGTGTTTGCTGTCCAGTCCCAGATGGTAGTGTAGAATGCGATCTAGTTTTCCTGCATGTGTTAGTATTGCGGTGGCACCTACCTTGCCTCCATTTGCTGATCCATCTGAGTATACTTTCATTACCTCATTTGCCCTTTGGTCTTCTTCCCTTGAAGTTTCTTTGCTTGGGGGGAAGCGAGTGCTAAAGGGTAGCTTACCTCTGTTTGCTGGGTTGCATGGTTTCAGTGGGATCTTCTCAACCTTTCTTGGATCGTAATCAATGCCCACAAAGAGGGTGTGCAGCAGGGTTCTGTGTCTCCTTATATACCTACTGTTACTGGAATTCACTGGTCTGTATAGAGGGTGCTCTGGTGGGAGAGATGCCAGCCATGTGGCTACCCATGTACACCATTTCTCTAACATTAGTTTGGCTGGGAGGAGGAAGGAACATACATCTAGGGTGTTTGTTGGTGCTATGTGTAAGGCACTGGTTATGGCTATGGCTCCACTCCTCTGTATCTTGGTTAGCTGCTTCATTACCTTCACTGAGCCTTGGTTCCTCAGGCCAGGGTGCTCTGCCAGAGGTGGGCCACACCAGATGTCCACACCATAAAGTATCCTAGGTAGTGCCATGCTTATGTACAGATGTTGAGGGTACTTCAGAGTTATGCCCCAGCTTGGCTGGGTTATCCTTCTGATTTGGTTAGTCCAGTTTGTTCCTTTTCTGATTGCATAGTTCTGTTGGGTTTTCCAATCTAAGTACTGGTCAATCATGATGCCTAAGTATTTTGTGTTCTCCATAGGTGCTATTGTTCTGCCCAGTATTACCATTTCTGGCCTGTCCTTGGGGTTATTCCTGTGAGTGAAATCAATCAGTGCAAGTTTCAACGGTTCCATTGGGGAGTTGTGTGCAGTTGACCAGTCATATACTCTGTTCTGCCTGGACAGCATATCCTTGAGTATCTCATGCATATTTCCAAAGTCCTTGGCTGTGGCTATGATTATTGCATTATCCACATATGCTATTGCCATTTCTGCATCAGCTTGGGGTATGTCTAGTAAGTCAGCATTATAGAACTGGTATAGCAGCATAGAAAATGGGTCCCCCTGCCCTATCCCATTATCTAATGTGATGCTTTCTGAGGCATGATCATCAAACTTCAGATGTGTGATTTGGCCCTCCAGCATTCCTGCAATAAAATCAGTGTATCTATGTGGTATTCATCGCTTATGCAAGTTGTGTATTAGTCTTTCTGGGACTGCATTTGGGAATGCTCCTTCTATGTCTAGGAATAATACTGATGTTACATTACCTCTCCTCCAGTCACTTTTGATCTTGTGTACCAGGACATGTACCGCATCCATGGCTGTGCACCCTGGCCTCCCACCGAAGTGATGCATTGGCAAGAGGTGCTGCTTCTCGCTGTAATAGGTTAGTTGCTCCACTACTACCACTGTCAATACCTTTCACATTGTGTTTAATAATGCTACCAGTCTGTATGCTTTTGACACATTGTATCTGGGCTTCCCCAGTTTCCATAATACCACTGTGGTGAAGGTCTTCCAAGGTTTGTAGTGCAGGTTATGCTCGAGCATGGCCTTGTATATGAAGTAAAGTCTGTCAATAATGAGTTCCATGCACTGTGTTAATACTATATTGAGTATCCCATCCAGGCCTGCCACCTTATATGGTTTGAGCTTCCATATGTGGTACACAATATGTTCCCTTGTCAGCTGGTTATGCTTACACCTTGGGCTTGGGTATATGTGATTAGTTGATATGCCTAAATTGTCTGGCTTTCTGGGGAAAAAGCTCTCCGCCAACACCTGTGCCTTCTCTATGTTAGTGTTAGCAATCAACTCCTTACCATCTTTATTGTACTTGAGCGCTGGTATTTGTGCCTTCGCTCCATCCAATGCTGGAGTGGTGATAAGTCTGTGTATTGTCCATATATCTGGATCATCTGCACACTCCAACCAGTCTCTCCAGTGCTGCTGTTTTGTACATTCAAGCAGCCAGTTATATTCCTTGGAGAGCTTCTTGTGTTCTTTGTGTGCTGGGTGTTCCTCATTGTTCCTGTGCTTGTAAGATAACCTACCTTGATGGTTTGTCTGCCATTGCAATGTGGTGAGCTCCTTCATCCATCAATGTTTAGATCTTGAGCAGATCCTAGTTTTCAGGACTTCTGCTTCGATTGTCTTTTGTAGTGCTGTCATTAGCTTGTCACAGCTTTGGTCTAATTGCTCTTGACTGGTTATTGGCTCTGGTCCTTCCAGCTGTTTGAGTTTGCCTTTTAGATATTCACGGAATGCTTCCCAATCTACATCTCGGAAGTTGCGTGTATCTGGTGCCTGTGTGCAGGTTAGTCCTAAGTTCAATCGCATTATAATGGGTAAATGGTCTGTGTTGGTGTTACATATCCTAGTTTCCATGTCACATACTTCAACTATATCTGTGGAATGGTCAGTTATGAACACTTGGTCTAATCTCGACCATTTCTTTGTTATGTGATGCACATGTGTGGGGGTCCCACTGGGTAATGCTAATTCCATACCCAATGATGCTAGTGCCTCTATGAGAACTTCTGCCACCTCCAATGCTTCATCAGTGAAGAGTTGGGTGTCACTGGGGTCATCCCAGTGTGGATGATGCCTGTTGAAGTCCCCCAACCACATTACATGTGTGCTGTCCACTTCCAGTTGCTCCATATCCTCAAGGTTATTCCTATGGAATGTTTTCAGTACTCCTATCATATCGTTACTCTTACCATCTGTAACTGGCCTTGGGTGGACATTCAACTGTCTGCGCCCATGTAAGTTCTGCAACCAGGCAAAGCATTTGTGACTCCCTGTACTACTATCACATGTGACCCTAGCTTATATGGGTCTAGATTTTTTTGATTACCCCTTTGTTCCCCTTCAAGACTCCCCTTGTACTGTTATTGGGATTCCCCTTATTCCATATATCACTGTTACTTCATTTAGCACCTGTCTCCTTTTGGGCCCTAGGCCACCATCTACTATAAGTAGTCAACTCCTTGCCCTGTGTACTGGCAAGTTGAGTCTCTTGTCAATATCATACAAGTGCTCTTCTCCATTAGCCAGAGTGGCCATTGCAAAGCACTGCAATAGGCAGGAACTCTTTGTCTTCTCATACTCTATCTACTGTCCAAGTCATAGCATGACTTGGCTCTCTTTTTCATTTGCATCTATTTGTCCCTACCAAGAATCCTTGGCGGTGACACCATCATTGTATATGTTTACTACTATGAGTTTGCCCCACTGTCCTTTGAATGCTACTACTGTGACATCTTCTGATGGGAAGTCCAGTTGTTCCCATGTGTCTATGCTTATAGATGCACTTATTAGTGTTGCCATGTGAGTCTTACCTGGATTCGCACAGTGCATCATTGGATATACCGAGATCCAATCCTTGGTGGCTATAGCATAATTGAATGAGTTAATAGCTGGCTCCTCTAGTGCTATTACCCCTATATCGTGTTTGACTAATGTGTTGCTGCTGATTAGAGAGTGTTGGCATATGGGTGATTTGTTCACATTCTGTTGCCATATCATCAGTGTGTTCACCATTAGTCCCAACCTATGATGCCACCTGGGAGGGTGTTGTGTCCCACCAGGATGTCTTCAACGTTCACTGTATCTGTATGGTCAAATTAATCATCATAGTCCAGAATGTCAGGGAGTTTGCCCTCCTCCCTGCTCCAAGTTGTAGAGTGTTTGTTCACATTTGAGCTATTAATTAGTTTTCCCCCCTCTTTACCTTTGCCCTGGCCTTTACTCTTTCCTACTTCCACAATGTTGCTGGGGGGTATGCTTGGTTCCCTTCTCTGCAGGATGCGCACAATGGGTCTGGTTCCTCTCTGCTCAGATTGAGGGAGGTCCTTGACTGCTTTTCTAAAGGGGAACCTTTCCATTACCAGAATCCTGTCAGGTCTTGCAGTCAGCATCCACTCCTACAATGTGGGGAAATATGCCAAGTTATTCTCAGGGAATCTTTCATCATATACTGTGCAGCACCTTCTGAATTCCAGGCATGATCTGTCCCAGCTGGCGTGCTCATTTGTCCTGCAGGATGCACAATATCGCTTATCAATATTTGAGCATTCGTTAGTGCAATAATTTTCTCCACAAGTGCCACATGTTTCCTTTTGAGCTGTGCAGTTCTGGGCTTTGTGCTCCCATCCTCTGCATTTGAGGCACTGGAGGGGTTCAAATTTAGTCCTCTCCACCCTTACCCTAACCCCACAGATTTCCAGACCATTGCAAAGTATGGTGTTCATGGTTTCTGCTTCATTCAGAGTTAGTATCATGTGTGCGCGTGCTTGACCTTCTTTCCTCCTCTTAATTGGCTTGATCCAACATGCATTACTGATTGTGTGTTCTCACATGTCATTGACTTGCTTGATCTCTCTTAGGTGCATCCTATTGCTGGGGTCAATGGTGATTGGTACCCACTTTGTCAGTATGTTAAAGTTTCTTTCTTTAATATTACCTCCAGTGGCAAATTTCCCTAGGAATTCTGTCTCCACATTGGGCTCTCTTAACCAGCTTACCATTTCCTTCAAGTTCAATGTGAGAAGAAGTGAACTGTCATGGTTTCTACTGACACTTTTGACTTTGGGTTTGCTTGGATGCAGGGGGACTGAGATTCCCTCAATGGTGGAGTTGGCTTTGTCCCTTAGTGCAGTTAGGCTTGTGTTAAGTGTATCATTGCTATCCCTTAAAATGAATTTGATTAGTATCTGTTTTTCCCTTCTGTCAATGGTGCTACGGATTTTGGGGTCAATGCTGGTGTTGGGGGTGGTGTTAGGTTTAGACAGCAATGCATCCTTGTATGACTTTGTTGTGCTTGCTATTTGGTCAGTCATGTTGTTAACCATAGTTACCTTGTCTTTGAGCTTTTTGGCTGTGGAGTTCAGGTCCTCAGTTGACTTGTTGATTGCTTCTGTGCTGTTTACCAGCTTCTCCTGTTTGGATTGCAGGTTGCTGATTTTCGAGTTCAATGCCTTGTACACTATGTGCAGGTCAGCTTTGAGTTGTTCATGAAGGTACTTCACCATGTCTATCATGTATGTCTCCATTTGCTCCTCCTCCACCTCTGCTGTCTTTGCTGTGCTTATCACCTCCACAATCTCTGCTTTCAGATTATCTGCAGGATTGTGTTTGCAGATGATTTGCTTGAGCATTCCTGCAATTTTCAGAAGGGTTGAGGGGGGTGAGCCTGTTTGTTTGGTCAGTTCCTCCTCCTCTTTCCTTTGTCCATCCTCCTGATTTAGGGTGTCTGGTGTGGTTGGTCTGGTATGCACCTTGTTGTCGCATGTATTCTGAGTGTTAGCAATCTTTTCAGCTATATTTGAACTTGCCTGCATTGTATGCAGGTTCATGGGCTGCTGTTGCTTTGCACCTGTTTTTTGCCCTAAGGTGGGCATACCTAGCACTGCTGTTTGCTTTTATATCTATGCAGGGATGTGTTTAGGTGGTGTTTTAGGAGTTGTGTATGATGACTTTTTCACTATTCTAGTTTCCACTACTTGTTGGCAAGGGGTTAGTGCCATGGATGTGGTGGTTACCAGAAAAGGAAGTCACACCTCACACCTAGTGATGTGCTTGGCCTGGCCTGAAGCCTGAAGCCCAGCCAAGCCAGGCCAAAGCCCACTTCAGGCCAAAGATTTTGGCCTGGCTTCATATTCTGGAAGCCCAAGCCAAGCCCTGAAGCCCAGGGCTTTTGAGCAAAAAATAGCTAGGCCATGTCCACTATCAACAAGCCTAAAATAGTAATCACAAATGCCGTTGGACAGTTGCTTGAAGGTATTCACTGGTATTACAGATCATGAATTCAACTGGACCATCAACACTCAAGATGCCAGCTCACATCCTGAGTAATGATGCCAAATATTTACTGTGTAAAAATTTCAAATCTGTCTACATAGACTATCTCTTGATCATGGCTTCATTGGTCTCAAGTAGTGATGTGCATGGCCCAGCTTCAAGCCCAAAGCCAGGCCAGGCCAGGCCAGAGCCCTTGTCAAGCCCACATCTTAGGCCCAGCTTTGAAAATTGAAAGCCCAAGCCAGCCTTCAGGCCTATGGCTTTGAATAAGTTGAATATATAAATTGAATTTGGTGTTGCAGGCATCAGGCTGCAACCTTGTACAGTATGGTAAGGTATGTGGCCTAGTGCTGTTATTGCTCAGGAACAGCTCACTGCCATATTCAGTCTTTGTAGCATTGGAAGTGCTCAGCAAGCACTCATCTGCCACAGCACCACTTAATTCATGTTAATGCAGCATGAATTATGATTCTATGTACTTTACAAGGAACATTATACAATAAAAGTAACCCTCCTTGACACAGAGCGCACAGATGCAAGTAAGATCCCATAGACACTGGATGCATGGTTGCATGCCTCATTCGAGGGCCAGTTGCAGTCGTGGGGATAGGGGTGAGGGTGGGCAGGCAGCTGCTGGTGGTGGTGATGATGGTGATGGTAGTGGTGGTAGTGGTGGTAGGGAAGTGCACATGCACCCTTGTGTATGCACTCCAGATTGGGGCCGAGGAGTGCCTTGGTGTGGGGGTGAGGGTGGGTGGGGCGGGCAGGCTGCTGGTGGTGGTGTTAGAGCAATGCGTGCATGCACCCTCCCATACATGCTCCAGATTGGGGCCGAGGTGTGCATTGGCGTGGGGGTGAGGGTGGCGCGGGGAGGGGCGGGGAGGCTGCTGGTGGTGGTGGAGCAATGCGTGCATGCACCCTCGCATACGCACTCCAGTTTGGGGCCAAGGTGTGCATCGGCGCACCTCGCTCGAGAGCCTGTTTCCCAAGTGTGGAGATAGGGGTGAGGGCAAGGTGGGCTGCTGCTGGTGGTGGTGGTGTGATGCACACACGCACCCTCACGTACGCGCTCTCCAGTATGGGGCCGATGTGTGCGTCAGCACGCCTCATTCAAGAGCTTGTTGCACAGGCGTGGGGATGGGGGTAAGGTGGGCAAGTGGGCTGGGGTGTGCCGGAAATAGGGGGTGAGACAGGGGGTGGCTGAGGCACGTGCACCCAAGACAAGTTATGAGATGAGTACTATATCATTCTATATTTTTCTGATCGATTACAGACATTACTTCATTTACTATATGAGTTGTTTCATTTGCATTAGCGTTACCTTGCTAACTGTGCTGGCACATGAATGTGCCATCACATCTCGACTTACATTTCTGTGCGCCTCAACGTGAGGCTGCTCCACCATGTGTTACACTCACAATTACCACTGCATCTCACTCAGTGCTGCAGCTCAGTTGGCCACAGCTTAAATACCCGAGTAGAGTAAATTGTAAACCTCAGTTCTCATGCAGTCAGCGCGCGTGTACTGAGGTAAGTTTCCTTTCATAGATCATACAACCCCTGTGCTCATGGACGCAGTCAACTCTCTGCTGTCTTGTGTACAGGTAAATAAAGACTATAGTTCTCGTGCAATCAGCGCACGTGTACTGAGTCAACTCTCTGCTGTCTTGTGTACAGATGCTGACACACGCGCGCCCCTTCAAACTCAATACTAACGTTACCCCTGTCAACACCGCTGCATCTCGTGTTCCCACCCCTCGTTGCCTAGTGTGCCCACTGTGCGCGCTACAGATTACCTGCGCATCGTATCAGGTTATGGGCCCTGGCCCCAGCCCTAGGCGACACACTTACCACACACATATATTACACTACACATTTACAATGCAAGTTGAAGAACAGGGGACGAAGCACACTGTCCCCAAGTTGGCTGCTGATGGCAGCAACTGGGTCATTTACCGCGATCACATGCTCTGGGTGCTGGACACCAATTCCCTCAAAGACCATCTTCAGCATGACTCGATGCCCACATCCTACACTGCCACCGGCACTATAGGCAGTTTGACTCTGGAACAGCGATGGCAAAAGGAGGAGGGCACAGTAAAGCAACTTATTGGCGCTACCATCCCCGACCTCGCTTTCAATTGCATTAAGGGCACTCATCTGCAAAAGATGCTTGGGCTGCACTGA